>JACJUM010002819.1:16020810-16037217 GCA_020976665.1 Heortia vitessoides | reverse complement strand
TTGATCATTCGTATCATGGTGGGATGTCACTAAATATATTATAAAGATGACTGATGCGACCCACTTTTTCATCAATATCACCATTTTCGCTGTAATGTTAAGATTAAAGTAGCATTTTTCGGCTCTGATAACTATTGTGACCAAGCAATGGAACTTCTCGGGCTGAATTATTCCTGAGTAAGTTTAAAACACTAAAGCTAAGGTTTTATTAGCATTGTCATTAAAACTTATAAATAAATTATGAGTGATAGGTTCTAAAATATATAGATAAAATAAACACTTCAAACAACATCACAAATCCACGTGTGTTTTGCACGTAACTTATGTGTACAATCTCGTTTAGATACTCGTAGTTCCGAAATATTAATTTTTTACAACAGTCCTTTCACAAAAAACCATCCGTATTTATATATTTTTATGGCTCAATATTCACTACGCGTCTTTTTATTATTTTGTTAGTATATGGCGAAATACCCCCAGTAAATGTAGACATAAAAACGAGTACTCCTGCTTGGTTACGTATAAGGGTGAAAGGGTGATACTCTGTAGCGCGGGCGAATGCGCCCGGGCCTGTTACGTTACAGTTAAAACCGCGTCACTCGAAAATACTTGAAGATTCAAGCTTATAAACCCTTCATAATCGATATCTTTGCTTGTACAAAGATACGAATCGTCGATGGGTAAGTGTTAGCTGGTAAAATTATTCAATACCGAAACTTATCTTTGATCTTAGCAATTGTACAATCTCGTGACAGCATAATGTAGATTTTACTTGTAAGCATAGGTTATTTTTTACAAAGTATTACAGAACAATGTTACTACTTGAAGTAATGATAAAATAATAAACACTTCTTATTTTACGACGAAAGTAGTCATTTATCACAGGAATTTCTAAACATCTATTTTAAAAAAATTATTCTTACAAAGATATTGAAATACGTAGGTATATGTAATCTAATTAGTTTTATATAAAATTATAACTATTTTTATTCTTCATAATTTTTATTATCTCATAATACTCGTGTAGTATTATTAGATAAAAAAAACAGCCGGAAATTATAACCAGCATCATGTGTCGAACGGCATTAACAAAATTATATTTCTACTATAGAATACCGGAATAAAATAAAGTTAAGGTTTGTCACTGTTATAGCAATTTGAGTTTACTCGTCGTCTGTCAAAGTTTGAGCTACCTAACACAATGACTTCTGCATTATCTCTAATTAAGCTCTAAATTCGATCCGCAACAAATAATCCTACTCGAAAATCTACATCTTACTAGAAAATTTAGTTATATTTTCTTACTTTGTTCCTGAAATCACGTAGAAAATCCTAACAGAGATTTAATGAAACATCGATATATACGATCGATGCACCGGAGAAATTTGTAGGATACTGCTAGTTTAGTAGAAAAACATTGAAATTTCATTCTGATTGACGTGCAGTTGCAACTAGGTCATAGCGGATACCTAAATCATTTAACTATAGGTTTGTATACTCGTTGCGAGTGGGAGGACGTCGTATTGCGCGGGAACAGAGCAGGGTGGCGTTAGCCAGGGCGGGCGCCGCCGGCGGCCTAGCACCCCTCTCAGCAACGACGCAGGCGCGGCGCCATGAGACGACGCTTTCCTGCGTGGATCGATCAGATAAACGCGCAACCCCGCTTTACGAGTAAAATCAATACCAGTTCTATCGATTTTTGCAGCCGCAGCCGCCGCACACTCGGCTCGAGGGTCGCACGCGGTGGTTGCGCGCAACTATTTAATACTTTGAAGTTATTAACTAATTCATTTATATTATTTAGTATACATTAATTATGGAAGAACAAGTTTCGAAATCGTTGACAAGTTAAACTTTTCGCGGGTGTTCGAGGTAAAAGAAATATTTATACTTGATCACGTTTCCTTAGTTATTAGTTAAAATATAATTTAATCCTTATTACATTTTGCTTCACACTTTTAATATTTTATTTTATTTTGGAAGAAACTCATAACATAAAAAAGCTTTTCGTTCTATTGGAAAAGAGATAGATAGTCTTGTAAAGTAAGACGGTTCGTGAGTTAGGCTACGTCATCGTATCGGACGCCCGATGTAAACAAGATTGTCGCGAATGGAGGTTATAACAATGTTTTGTCTTTTTTCTGGCAGAATTATGTATGTAAATATGCGAAGAAAAGTGTGAGTGTACAAGGATGACGTCAACGGATACGTACCAGTTGAAATGGCACTCGCACAGTTCTCATTTGAACGGCTCCGTAGCGGCTTTGCTCCGATCGGAAAGATTCACGGATGTGGTGCTATGTACCATGGACGGGTCCCAGATACCGGCGCACAAGTTTATCCTGAGCTCGTGCAGCGTCTACCTGAGCAGCCTGTTCGAAAGCCAGCGATCGGTGACACGCATGGGCGGTATATTATACGTAGTTCTTCCTTCAGAGATTTCAACGAAAGCCTTAAAGATACTAGTAGAGTATATGTACAAAGGTAAATATCTTTATTAAACTTCTAAAATAGTTAATTGATTAATAATGTGTTAAAAACCTTGGAGTTTATAGAGTGATTGATGGAAATGATTGATGACATGATTTTAATGGAAACTTATTGCTGTTATATTGAATGGGGTACAAGTTAGTATTATGGTTTTAGGTGAAACAACAGTTTCAAATGAAGTCTTAGATACTGTATTGAAAGCGGGAGAAGTTCTTAAAATTCGTGGATTATGGAGGCAAACAGATGAAGTTGGTGCAGATAATACACCAACTGAAAAAGCAACAACCACAACAGTCACTGCCGGGCCTAGGCCTATAGCTCCCAAGAAATCTGAAGATGCACAACCTAAGATAGCAGTGAAAAAGGATGATAAGCTACTCAAGGCTTTTAATCCGGGCCAACCACAGGGACAAGTTACAAGGTAATTATTTCTTTTTATTTTTTTTTATGACTTCTTGCAATATTGTTTAAAGTTGCATTTTTATAACATTGTAATTCTAAAAACAAATAGTTTTTAGAATTACAATTTAATTTATAAGTAAATGTTATGGTATAAGGATACATACACCATTTTAAAGTCTATTTGGATCATACTTATGTAACAGAAAACATTAAAATAATAATTTTACAGACCAATGTTCATTGGACCCCCAAAACTAGTGTTCATAAAGACTTCAGAAGGAGGAACTCAGGCTACGTTGAGGCCTGGAGGTCCCAAGGGTCAAACCATACTGGTTGCTCAAGCACCAACTACATCAACTGACACATCAATAACAGCCGCAGTCGCAGCCACCCCAGCTTCAACTGTGACTGTGACTGCACCTACAACAGCAGATGATTCAGCGGATGAGACGCCTCCGCCGAGAATGTTAAGGCGGCATGCAGCGGAGCGGAAGTATGGGAAGAAACAAAAGACTGTCACTCAAAATGATAATGAAGAACCTAAAGAAGAAGATATTCAGGACAATGAGTCTGAATCTTCCAGTGAGTATTTTTTTCTCTGCATTTGATAGAGAATTGTTTTCAAGACTTAACTTACACATTTGAATTTTTAAGAAATTCTTATTACCAATAACTGTAGACTTATTCTCAGTAATTGGATTGCTTAGAAATAAAGTATAAAAGGCTTTTTAAAAATAGCTTCAAAATGAACATGATTCCTGTTAAAAAATATTCTGTTATATTCTAGAAAAGTCATCTCAAAGCAATATGGAAACAACAACAGAAATCCAAATAAAAGATGAGCCAGATTGGGATGCAAGTAGTATAGAAGAAGAAGAACGGTCAATTGCTGAAATGTTCCAGGCTGAAATGAGTGTGAAGTCTGAACCCCTAGATGATATGGATATTGAGGAAGAGAGCTTGGTAAGTATAAGGATACATTAAATATATTATATTCATCTGTTCAATGTTGCCTTTCTGTAATACCATTATTATAGATGATGACTAGGGGAGAATAATAAATAATAAAAGTAGCCTCCAAGACACTCCTTATAACATCAAGGAGGTTACCTCAAACAGATAGACAGACAGCTGCTTATTTTTGTACAATACATATTTTCATAAACTGTTATTTTACATTACTAATTATACTAATTTTACATATTAAATTATTTATTTGGATTAAAAAATATAAATGGTATGGATAACACGCTCTGATATTGATCGGCATTTCTATCAATTTGTTAAATGTAAAAAAGTAGTTATAGTTAGTAGTTACAAATTTTTGTACACCTTAGGTTGGTTTTAATAGGAATTTCTAAAGTAATCTAGTACTAAATATAGCCCATGTTACTCAATGATAATGTAGCTTTCTAATAAAAAAAAGAATTATTAAAAACAATCTGTACTTTTTGAGTTTATTCGCTACATACAAAAATACAAATTTTTCCTCTTTATAATATTATTATTAGTGTAGATATATATTGGCTACAATGCTTTAGTTAAAGCAGAATATATAATAATAATATGTAAATAATGATTATATAAATAATTTTATTTGCATTTAAGAAATGCTTATAAAAAATGTAGATTTTTGTTAATTGAGATAAGGCAAGATCTTAAAAAACAAGACTTCCTCCTGGCATAAACCTGGTCCTCCTTGTGATAGAAAATTAAAGTCACGCGGCTTGCGGGCGAAAGAGCGGGTCGTTAGTCTGACGGTGCACCTCCACCAGAATATATATTTATGTGATATATATATATATATATATATATATATACACTTCTGTTGTCTGAGATCCGAGTCAGGTCAAGGTATGAGAGGTTTTGGTTCTGAATTTTTTTGTGTAATATTTTGATATGTAACGCTGTTTTGTGCGTTTGCAGATCTACAGCCCGCTGGCGTGCGAGCTGTGCGCGGAGGTGTTCACGGTGCCGGCCGCGTGGGTGCGCCACGTGCAGGGCCACGCCGGCTCCGACCAGCCGCACTGCAGGAAGAGGAAACACCGCTCCGCTGTGAGTCTCCTGCGCCCCGCCCCGTACTGACCGATATCTATGCATGACTATGAACGACTAAACGCTAGGGATCAGCAGAACATATTATATAATATATGTAGTAATACTTTTTCAATTTTATACTATCGTCATTGTAGGAATTCGAAATTATTCGGAAAATTTTCCGATATACATATATAAGTACATATATATTCTTATATGTTATTCGTACATATAATTATTCAGGTATATGACCTATGTATAGTCTAGTGGCATAGGCGAATATAGAGGGGGGGTAGGTTGCGCCCACATCTCGGATGTTGGGCAACCGCCTCGTTGTACATTGTTTGTACAATAGTTGTATATTGAGTGTCGACTGCGTGAGTGAGTGCGTCATCGCGTCGGCCATGACATGTCAGGGCCAAGCCCCCCTGTAAATTAACCCTTGATACACCAATGACTAGAGGCTGCTCGTCATTCAGAAAACGAATAGAATAGAGACAAATGTGGATATTCTTATCCTGGTGAATGTGTTCCAGATTAAAATAACTCTTGCTACTAGATTCGAGAATATATTGTGGCCGCTTTGATTGATAAATTCATGGAAGGTTAGCATTAAAGGATCAACTATTTTCTCTGTCTTGTCATCTTTTTACCTGAATTTAATGACATTTTATTGTTGGTCATATTTATTTTATGCTACACTCAGCAAAACAGCGAACTGTTATAGTTTAGAAAATATATAAGTATGTACTGTAGAATTTGCTTTTATACCTAATGGAACTGACAAAGTCGTTACACAATACATAGTCTTAAAAAAATATGTATACAAGTTTGTATTTTTGTTACATGTTTAATTTAGCTGATCTCTCTATTAAACTGAACATAATTGTTACAAATTGTATGCGTATGTATATGCTAGGCCCGCCAAATATGCGCCAAACGTCACAGGAACAATAGTGAGTGGACACAAAAGATATAATTATGGAATCGAGTCTGTTATCTGTAAAATAGAAAATAGGTCTTAATAAGAGACTTCTTACTTTAACCGATACATGTTATTATACCTAGGATAATATACCAGGAATTTAATATGATTACCAAATTTCATTTTACTGTTATTTATTGGGCTATTGGTCAACACGGACGGAGTCTTAGTAATAGGATTTTACTTTACTGACTTTACAATTGTTATTTACAAACTTTACAATAATTGTCATCAAATGAAACACAAGATTAATGCAGGAGTGTTGTGTCCAATGATTTAGAACTGTGAGAGTGAAGAATTTAAATATTAAGGTACACAAAGCGACAGATGAAAATATACAAAACTGTTAGAAAATTGCAATAAAATTTAATATTTGGTTGTGGATTCGCAACTATTTTTTTTAAGTTGTTCCATCGCTTTGTGTACATTGTGTCTCGTGAGTCATGAATGATCATTTTAGAACTTTGTTTTGCTGTAACGAATTTTTAGTTACAGCACATAAACATAACTGATACTATGTCAATAGGTCTTAAGAAGCTGATTGTAGTACTTTTATATTTTCTGATATTCTACAAGTTATAGTCGTAAAAAAATGGAATTAAAAAACACAAAAAAACTTTTTAATGTTTTTTTAGTTTATTTACTCTTTGATAGCAGTTTTCCAATGCTCTTTTTAATTTCGTAGTAAAGGATTTTTTTATTTGAGATATTTATCTAAAAATATCTTGAATCATCTTCTCTCAATCTTTATTTCCATTTGATTTTTCTTTAATCATATCGGTATTACATTTATACTTTCGAATGTATCTTTCATTTTCTTATCTTTGTGATTCTCGTTTTTTAGTATATTTCTTTTGTAGCGTTAGATAACTTTCGTAGGTTAGTACTGTATTATCAGAATATTTATTTTCATCTTCTTATTGATTCTTTGGCAGTATTCCTAACATTTTTTAAGATTATTTTCCCAACTTTATCATGTAGCCTGAACCTCTTCTAATTTTAATATTTCCTTTAGATTTTTTTGCTATATTTTTGTTGGCGGCAAAGCGTTCATTGTGGTCTTGTTGTCGGAATTCTTTTAGGGTAGCAAGTATGCTTTAAGTACTAATATAGATAAAGAACAAGGTGCTGCTATATCCAGCAGTCCATTTAATTAATTCTTCTTTTTATTTTCTTTGTATTTTTATTTTCTAATATGTGATCTGATACACGAAGTTTATTTACCTTTTGATGTAAACTAGTTATTGTCATTCTCTTTGGATAGATATTTAAGCAGCACTGGTTTCTCCCGCACAGCTCCCGTGGGAATACGGCGTAGTATTCCCGTACGGTGTAGTAATAATATATTATTAGCAAGAAGTATATATAAAATATATGTATGTATACTACTTTCTAATAATAATACATTGAATTTGGCTCAGTTTATATGTTATGAACATACAAAAATACAAATCTTGCTTACATTGTTCTATTTTAGGTAGAGATTTCTATTTCATCAAATCAAATCATGCATAAGGTCAATGTGATTGAAAGCGTCACCGCAGCCTTGCAGATATTACGTCGCATTTCAGTAATTTCACTACCCATCACCCTTCAAACCGGAACACAGCCTTGCGAACGCTAATGAATTTGTATGATGTCTACCTCTTATTGGGCGTAATAATAAAATATAATATAGCCTATGTTACTAAAAAAGGATTTTTAAAATAGGTTGACTAATATTTTAGTTAAATCGTAACAAACACAATCAAATCTTTGCTCTTTGTATTATTAGTTAGACTCGACTTTTCCTAGCGACACTCATATATAATGTTTAAGTAGTCCACTATTAAGTTCGACCTATAAGGTAAGTAAAAATTGTAACGCAACGTTTTCTTTTTTTAACTACTGAAAAAACTATTCTAAAAATAGTTGTAATCATAACACAAAAATGCACTTTCTTCGCGAAGTTTTACTATAACTCAATATAAATCTAAACGCGTCAACCTCTTTTCTAGTCGGGGATGAAATAAAAGTCGCGCCAAAAAATTGTAGATCGATTGGTCTTGTAAAATTTGACAAGCGGGAAGAGGATCAAACAGAGTTTATTTTTTTTACTTGGCAGTTAAAATTTGCCTATTTGGCAACCCTTTAGGTTATTACGTTTAGGTATTAAGGGGAACTTCTCGATTGTGTATGTCACTTATTTTCTTCAAAGTGGTTGTGAGTCAAGTGAATTCATACTGTAAAGCCCTGAAATTTAGAAAAAGGTTACGTCATGTTACATAAGGGAGGGAGTTATATTAGGATCAAACAAGCATACGGTCCGCTTGGTAGTAAACGTGGAAGCAGCCTTTAAACACTCGTGTCATCACAAAGATGTCACCGGTGCGTCGCCGTAACCTTGTGAATATTATCAATGTGACACTTTTACGGCATAACTGAAAAAAAATATGTGTTTTGTAATACTTGAATGCTCCCTTAATTATTTACAGGAATAAACTTATTACTACTATTTTTATATTATGTAGTTAAAAAATATTTCATAATTTATAAAAAAATAATTTCGAGGATATCCGTTATATCAAAAATAGTTGATCCACTGTTACTATTTTGCTCAGCCTTCCATAACATAGGTGATGATATTAAACTTTCGCGGCATTATCATACTATGATATTATTAACGGGCCTGGATTTTTTGAAAAATTCCTTTGTCTGATGAGATCGCATTCGTAATTTTAAATTTAGTATCTAGATTCCGTATTATCTGTGTATTTTAATGATATAAATACAACGTCCGATACGTTCGTATACGTATTCAAACGTAATAACTACGGGTTCGAGTCCCGCACCGACCCAAACATATTTATTTTGACCTTGTACCGACCGCGCTTACTGTAGTTCCCTAGTTGTTTCAAGTTTTCATTAGGCCAAAATTGGAGTCAAAACAACGTAATGTCTCATTTACTTATTAATTAATTAATGGCACAAAATCGTATAACCAAAGTCGACGGTCGGGCTACAATTCAACCGGGTCACACTAACCGATATCGCCAGCAACATTGACTGACCAAAGTGGTGCCCGCAGAGCGACGACACGGAGGAGACGATGGCCCTGCTGCGCTGCGACCTCTGCCAGAAACACTTCCCCAACCCCGCCGAGTGGGTGCGCCACATACAGAGCACGCACACCGAGACAGGTCAGTCCCTAATTAATCCTTATTTGTCCCTACTGTCCTGCGTGAGCGACGGATGTGCCAATACTGCGACGAAAATGTCAACGAACTCTACCTACCGATCAATCTCGCGACGATAGATGACTCGCATATTGACGTCGTGTCGCCTCCTTGGACAATTGATTACATTGCTTGTGTGGTCCATTGCTCTCCAAGAAACGAAACTAAAGAGAACGTTTGAAATGTTTAAATTTGAATAATTGTTATATTATTCGAATTGAAAACATTATTTGAAACTGTATATAATACGTACAAGTTTAACTAATACACCAAATTTCTATATAGAGAAATATATTTTTTTCCAACATTTAATATAGACAATCCGTAAATATAAAAAAAGAGAATTATAAAATTAAATTCTCGCTGCGTGTTGATATTGAAAATATTCCTTTAATTTAGGTACAAACTATGCTGCTACAGAATTCATTAATAAGCGAAACGGCGATAGTAAACTGTATAAAGTAGAGACCCTTTTTTTGATAAAAAAAACAATCTGAGAGGACTTAAAATTTTTAATATAAAATCTTAATTTTTCTTATTAAACCAATGAAATAACCAGTAGACTGAATTCGACACAAATATTAATGACCTCTACAGAACGGAAATTAGATGAAATCTGAAAGAAAGTATTAGCCAAGTCTTATAAAGCTATCTCTTATATACTTAAAAATGTTACCAACATGGACAAATATACAAGAAGGCTGAAGGCTGAGCCTTTACATAGAAATATAGCTGTTTGATAAAATAGTAAGATTTGTGGTCTTTAACTATTCACCTAGTACCTACTTCTTGCAAATAATAATTTTACGTTATGATGAACATCTTACACATTCATTCTATTAATCAGTTTTTACATGTTAGGCGTTAGATATACGTATATTTAACGTCCAGATATAGAACAAATAATTAGCACAATAGTTTGTCCTGGGTGGGGATCGAACCCACGACATTTCGGCGCACGAGATAATAAACATGTGACTAATAAATTTTTAGACGATGCTTTAATTACCTATACAACCAAAAACTGTTTATACTTTGTAATTAAAATTAATTAAGTAGTAAAGAAAAGGAAAGGTCCATAATATTAACTGTCATCTGAATATTTGTTTGTTAGCTTGTTTTTATATAATCTTTTTTATTTAAACAATTTATTTACTATAAATTGTGTAAACAGTAACAGTTTTATGAGTTCCAGTTAATAATGCACTAACAATTACTAACATAGCTGAAACCTGATTGTTATGTATGTGGCTAATTCTCGACAAGCGAACGCAAGTCACAAGCACTCTCGCCTATGTATCAATATGAAAATATTTATATTTTTCAATTGTTTAAATAACAATTTTTAAATTATTTTTTTAAATGCCTCTGTCCACTGTTTATTTTAATTTACACATCACAGCGCTACACCCATGATGATCACTTCAGTTATGTTCCAACAAAATTGTCTTGTTTCAAAATTGTTCTATTCTTTTTTAAGCTTGTTTTGTTTGTTTTTCTTTCTGATCGCTGCTAAGCACCGCTGTGCAATGATCATAGTAGACAAGTTGTGACTGAATCTATTCTAAAGTCGTTCGATGTCGGTTGTCTAGAATTGGCCATGTCAAACAACAGTGCCCCACCAAAACGTCACAATCGTTTCACAGAGGGCGCGCAAAACAAGACTTGCTCGCACTGCAAGAAGGTATTCCCGTCGCACGCATCTATGCTCATACATATGCGTACACACACAGGTGCGTATGGTTATTTTTTAGTTTAACTATGCTATATATTTGGCGATAGAGCGGTGTGGTACCAGTAGAAAATATTGTAGGGGTAAGCCCCTGTACCAGGAGACATAATAGACGACTGAGATACTCGGAGCAGTGTAGCTCAAATGCAACCGGGTGGGGATGGGCAGCAGCATTCCCGTCGCTAAGCTACGCTCTGATACGTAATTGCCACCATGCTTGCCAAGCGTGCTCAATCATTTTTATGGGCAAATTCCTCCTACCTTGGAGAGACCTGTGTCCAGCAGTGGGCGTTTGTGGCGGCTATGATGATGATACTTTATTTACAAGATTGTTTCAATCCCAGCTTACTTATTTAATGCACGCTTCGTTCAATCCCAGATTATGCTTTTTGTGGATAAAAGTGATATTCTCCTATTTAACTATTAAAATAAAAAAGCTACAAATGAGCCAGTGCTATTTCTGAAATATTCAGAAGGGTTCCATACTTTCGCGGTTCTCTTTATGAAGACCAATTTTAGGCATGAATGCTAAACGTACCTATTATAAATAACACAAAAAGAAAACACTTCTTAGAACGTCTGATTGATTGCTTTTGAACTTTGGTTCACAAAGCAACAAATCAACCTACAAAAAACTGACATAATATCACAGTCAATTTCAAACGCAAAGCCTACCATATAAAGATGAATGTCAATTGCGAAATTTTGTGTGTTTGTGGGGGTGTATCTTTTTCTTTTTGTACAAACCCCCCCCCCCCCCCCCCCCTACATATGCGTAGTAATAATTGGTCCCTACAAAATACGGTTGCTACGAATTTCCCGTAGGTATATTTCAAAAAAAACTGGTTTCCTTTTGAATACGGATATATTAAATATTGTTTAAATTTATTTTCACGTCTGATCCTGTTGACGTGGTGATACCCAAAGTATTCCAAATCCGTATTAGTTCCTGTCCAGCAACTGCACTATCATTTATGCTACCATAATAGCCACGCTGAAACGGTAAACTGTTAGGTATAACCATCCGAAAGTGTAGCTTAAATACACAGGGCGGAGATGGACAGCAGCACCCCGTCGCGAAAGCTGCACTATGTGATTACCAACACGCTTGCTCCCAACTCCTCTTTCTAGAGAAGTCTTATGTCCAGTAGTGGACTTCCAATGGCTATTATGACGCCAATGTGCAAGTTCCTAAAAGTCAGATTTTCCAGGCGAGAGGCCGTTCGTGTGCGGGCTCTGCAACAAGGGCTTCAACGTGAAGTCGAACCTTCTGCGGCACCTGCGCACGCTGCACGACCAGATTATCAGTCCAGCCGCCGTCGAGGACGAGCCAGACCCAGCGCCCGGGCCCTCGGAGGTCAAGCGCGAATCTTGAGGGAGAGGAGGGGGAGCAGGTATGTAAGCCATAGGCACAGCAGAGTTCTCGTGCCCTTTTAACCTTGAAATTGGAACAGGCTATAGGCATTTATGAGGGTTCTAATTTCTAACTATCCTAATTATATATAAACTAGTCTTCTGAAGTAAAATAGAGGGGAACATTGAAGGTAGACTTCATATAAAGGTCGTCTGCACTGGTACCTCACCGTTCTCTATAACTACCTTCAAATAGCAGTGTAAATAAAATTCAATTTGAATTCAAGTTGAGAAAATAAATTCAAGCGTTTAATAAAGAATAAGAGAGAGTCAGTGAGATTAGTGGGTAATGTACCAATTTGATGAGATATACATGTATAAAGAACACGGGAACGTTTAAGGTCGCACAGGACGCGGCCGCGGTCGCCCCAAGACGGGGTACTTGTCCGCGGTGGTGGACGCCAATCGGCGCGCCATCGAGAAGAAGCAGTCCGACGTGGGCGCGGCGGCGGGCGCGGGCGCGGGCGCGGGCGGCGCCAGCAACAACCCGCGCAAGCAGAGCTACTCGCTGTTCCTGAAGCAGCGCGCGGTGCTGTTCTCGGCCAAGAAGTGGAAGCAGTAACGCCCCACGACTCGCTACAGGTTTCTTTTTTATTCAATTTGTTTAGGAGTTGCGGCGAATTCCAGTGCAGAGGTTGTTGTCGTCGGTGGTTGAGACGTCAGTTACGATAACAGGACTATATAGAGGGGAGTCGGGTGGGGGCCTACATTGAGTGTTGATTGCGTCATCGCATTAACCAAGCTGTCAGGTGCCGCCCCCCCCCCCCCCCCCCCCCCCCCCTGAAAATTAACCATACATACGCTCCTCGCGTGGACACATAAATAGTTATTGCGACTGCGTGTTAATGGTGCTTTTGTTTTCCCGGCTAATAAGTATAACAATAGGGATATCCACCAGAATAATGACTCAAATATTATCACTAATATACATTATAGAATCTTTTAACTAAAACTAAACTAATTTGTGATTGTATATTCAATCGCATAATAGTATCCTTCTTTACGTACACTTACGAATTATTTATAATAAAGTCTGAAAGGGAATCATAGTGTTAAAAATTAGAAGGTAAAGCACAATGCGACAGATCCTCTATATCTATCGCCTTGTGCCCAGAATGCATGCATTTGCTAAATAATTCAAAATGAGAGTTTCTCTATCAAAATTGACTGTCACGCACTGTACCTCAAAGTCGATGCTCTGCCTGTACGAGCATATTCGTTGCAACACTACTTTCTATTCTAAATTGTATTAAAAATTTGTAGCGGAGTCTGTGAGGTTCGTTCTGTAACTTCTAATCCTGCTCCACCCTCCTTTTGTACTTAATTCTTAAGTAATTAATTTTATACCGCTATAGTTCGTAATGATTCTTATACTTTAACTGTTGACTTGGTTATTTAGTCAAAATTGGCCAACGTTGGCTATATTTATGTTTGATGTGCATAATTAATTTGTAAAATAAGACCTTTTATCATATATGGCAGTGTCCGATAAGTAATCGATCCAGTTTAAATAACTAAACTGTTATTTAAAGGAACATTTTGTTTTACCTTCTATACATGATAGTGAAGAAATGCTCCTTTACATGACAAAAATAGTATTTGGTGTAAATATATACCACTTTTTTGGAGATATTTCAGGACACTAGAACTGAAATTGAGTTTTTCATTTAATTTTTTACTGACGGAGTTGAAGGTTTTTTTATTTAGCTAGTGATTTTTTCCAACGATTGGCTCTTCTAGTATGGTAAAATAGAGAAATGGGAAGAAGCTCAATTTCAGTTATAGTTAATATGATATAGCCATTGTTGATAATACCAAGATACAGTGTGAATACACAATCAGGCTATCTATTTTTAAATATTAGTACATAGATACTAAACACAAGATTGATTTAAAGTGGGTACTTGCAACAAATTGGCATTTTCAGTATGTATATTAAGCAGGTATACTCTAGTTACCATAAGTGTGTTTTTCTTTGATCAATTTTTTTTAAACTGAATAGATAACTTAATTGACAAAGCCTTTTTTTATTCCGCTTTTATGTGAACTACTGTGTTCAATTCATTCGAGGGTAATAATTAAAGGACTTGTTTAGCCAAGGTCAGGACTGAACCAATGCTCTATACAATTGGTTAAGGCAAGTAACCACTTTAAAATACAACATTGAAAATAAAAGCATTTATAATAAATACTATGACTTGATGTTTTTTACTTATTACTTTTCTTGTTTTTATTTAATATGGTAATGCTATGTTAATTATACCTTTTTCTGTTTAAATGAAACTGACATTGTGTGGCTGTAATTTTAACCATTCCATGTAGAAGTGCATTATTTTAGTTTTATCTAAGGGATAAGTTGCATTCCTATCTAAATTATTTTAATACTCATGTTGAACATAGACATGGATACATATTTTTTTGTAATAATTATGCAAGAATAAAGAATTGAAATTGCTGTTTTAATTTTTTTTTGTATCAGGTCTACCTCATAAAACAATTATGTAACTAAATAAAACAAATATAAATACTAAAAATAGGTTTATTTAGTTTGCTGTAGCTACATAATTTTTATATTATCACAACTTTATTGTAGCAATACACACAGTGTATATGACGGTGCAAAAGGATGAATTGAATATGATATAGGGGAACTTAATAAGAAATGTGAAAATGTAAAATCTTATCAATACATAATTTAAATCTAACTATCTTCCTCTTCTATTTTGGGGGCCAGGTAATAACGAATGTGTCCGATATCTTGGATGCGGTATTCCACCACTAATGGAACATCAGCTGACATGGAGAGCTGAACCTGAAATAAAAAAGTAAACATTTTTAAGTTACTACTAATTACCAGTGATGCCTCAGAGGACTACACATTGATATAATGTGTAGTCCTCTCTTTGAAACTTTTTGAGTTTTAAGTATGCAACTTCAAATACACATTGAATATTGAGATATGATTGAGAGATGTAGTGATAACAACAGAGATGGCATTGGTGAGATGGTTTGGACATGTAGAAAACATGACTGAATGTAAAATTACTGCAAAAATAATTGTGCAGTCATTTCATTTTTCAATGGAAGAGTTGGTTTAGGGCTATCTAGGCGAACATAACTATGTAAAAGAGGTATTAAAGAAGGGCCAGATCATAAGTACCAAGAACAAACAAGCGTGTATAAAAGGACTAATGTGAGTAAGGGAAGCTACAGATATGCCAGGATCGTAGCATGTGGAGATCTAGTCTCTGCCTACCCCATTGGGACACAGGTGTGAAGTATGCATGTTTTTGACTGGATAGATTTTCGTTAGAAATGATTTCATTTGTATTGTGATAATAATTCACAGGTCTACAACAAAAATGCTGTCTGGATATTTCCAACAGATTTTTATGTATTTAGGTGTTCTGAAAACAAAAAAATACTCAAAAAATCCAGAACATAAGATTTTTTTACAAAACGCAAAATTTTCTAAAAAATGGTTTTTTGGGCTTAAAAGGGATTATCTTGTAGTATAAATGATAGGTATAATTTTATTTTGATTACTGTTTTAAAATGGTAACAGGACATAACTATCATTAATTTCTCAATAAGGTTCCCTGTTTCACCTACATTATCAAGTATTAACATGTTGTAACCAGAACGTGCGCGCTCCGATAGTGTAGAAGTGGCGCGGGACGTGTTCACTCGTCATTTTTTTATAAATCTTGGTTCAATTCAGTGCAACGGCGGTTTCTATGCTTTCATTCCTGTCGGCCATTCCGTACACCTAAAAGAAACCTACAAGAACTTGGAATTGATTCTTTGTAAATTAAAATATAAAGACCACGGTTGGCAAGTGTGCGGTGATTTCAAAATCTTGGGCATGGCGCTCGGACAGCAATCTAGGTTTACCAAATTCCCTTGCTTTTTGTGTCTATGGGATAGTAGAGACCGAACAAATCACTGGACCAAAAAGTGTTGGCCTCCGAGGAAGCTTAAAGTTGGCGAAAAGAATGTCCTGCATGAAACTTTGGTACGTCCTCATAAAGTTCTTTTACCACCGCTTCACATAAAGCTGGGATTGATGAAGCAATTTGTAAAGTCACTTCCAAGAGATGAAAATTGCTTCAAATACTTAATATCAAAGTTTC
>JACJUM010002819.1:15856032-16020710 GCA_020976665.1 Heortia vitessoides | reverse complement strand
CGGTGATTTCAAAATCTTGGGCATGGCGCTCTGACAGCAATCTGGGTTTACCAAATTCCCTTGCTTTTTGTGTCTATGGGATAGTAGAGACCAAACAAATCACTGGACCAAAAACTGTTGACCTCCGAGGGAGCTTAAAGTTGGCGAAAAGAATGTCCTTTATGAAACTTTGGTACCTCCTCATAAAGTTCTTTTACCACCGCTTCACATAAAGCTGGGATTTATGAAGCAATTTGTAAAGTCACTTCCAAGAGATGAAAATTGCTTCAAATACTTAATATCAAAGTTTCCTGGCCTCTCGGAGGCAAAGTTGAAGGAAGGTGTTTTCGTTGGCCCAGATATTAGATGTCTTATGGCTGATCCACTATTCGTCACAACCATGACGGATCCTCAAAGAGAAGGGTGGATTGCCTTTTTTAGGCAATAACAAAGACCCTAACTACAAACAAATCGTCAAAAGAATGTTAAAAGCATTTCAAGCTTTAGGTTGCTTAATGAGTTTAAAAATACATTTTCTTCATTACCATCTCGACTATTTTCCAGAAAATTTAGGAGACGTGAGTGAAGAGCAAGGTGAACGATTTCACCAAGATATTAAGGAGATGGAAAAAAGATACCAGGGAAATGGAGTGTCTCAATGATGGCAGACTACTGTTGGACGCTTCAAAGAGACCTTCCAGATGCTTTCTACAAGCGAAAATGTACCAAAAGGAGTCTCACTGGGAAAAAGAAATGTGTCTAATGCTCACTAATTAATGTATTTAAGATAAGAAAATAAGTTTTTGAAACGCAATAAAAATTACTTGATTTAAAAATATATATATGTTCATTTTAAGATAATAACTTGTTTCGCATAGACACCTACATTGCCAGAAAACGTGACGTGCTAGGACAAAATAAAAGTTATTTTCAAATTCAGGACACCCAAAAACATAAGAATTATAAAAAAAAACCAAGACAGCTCTCAACTTTTTGTTTTTTGCAGACTTGTGATAATAAATACATAGTATATAATTCAATAGTGTTCACATACAAAATCTAATAGTCCTGACTTCGAGATTTCCTGCTTAAATATTTGTGAATCATAAATATAATATTTACAACTCAGACATAGAAAAAACAACAATATTCACCATATAAAATATTCATTATGGATGGGTGTTTACCACACAAGATAGGGAAACAACCGAATCTGCAATTAGGTCTTGTGTCTAGTGAATGCACACATATACAGATACTGAGTATTGTTTTGCATGATTTTATATTAGACTTCTAAGATTATTACATATTGACTGAAAAACAAGCTGTTAAATACACACCTGTGGACTTAAAGATGTTGCTTTAGTGAAATAGTTTAGATACTGGCAAGAGAATGTGAGAGTGACAGGCTCATCCATCTCTATGACCACCGCCTCTTCCTCCTTATCAATAGATGCAGTCTGGGCAAGCTTAATGTTAGCCGAACCAATGTCACCAGTGGCAGAGAACTTCACACCTGTAGAAAGATATACCAAATGTATTTTGAAGGCCATGCAACTATCGATTTAATTAATTTATACTATGCTTATTTATATATGGTAGTTGTAATACCAAAATGATTTACTAAGAAAAAATTACATTAATAAAAATATCAACATCAATACAAATATTTACTTAAGAATATTAAAGCAACGCCATTTGGCGTTGCTTTAATATATAACTCCTATTTGGCGTAGCTAATATAAGATCCTAAAATTGTTCTGAAGTTAAATGGTGCAAAAAATTCCTTTATACTTGGGATAATGTAATTTCATTTAAGTTTTTAAAACATTGGATATTCATATGTAATGTTACTTTCCAAAAGCACAAACATACAAATCTTTCCTAATCATGTAATTATACATAAAGATTAAATCATGCTGTAAAAATTACTGTAATACATAGATAACATTTTATAGGAGTTTTGGAAATACAAACCTTCCTTTGTGCATGAAATGACCATGGATTCTCCAAACTGTGAAAGATCTCTGCAGATCCTTGCAAACTCTGCACTAGGTAGGCGTATAGTGCAGCTATATTCAGTTTCAGGAATACCTACAAATATATATCCATATTATTAATATCGGGCTCAGGAATATGATATATGATGACAGTGTATCATGAACAATAAGCCAATAATAAAAATTGGAATAAATAACATTGTGTTTACCTAAATGTTCTAAATCCAAGTTCATCAATTTCATCTCATAATCAGACACCTTCTCTTGGTTGGGGCTCTCAAACACAAATGTGACCGTATCTGCATTATCCTGTGCTTTCATAGTTACTGTATCTTTGTCACCAGCACATTTGAGAATCTTGGACATACTGTGATGAAAATAAGATTTGATTTATTTACAATTTACATGATTGGTACAATCACAACTGCATGTTCATGAATTCACTTACCTGCCTAAATTCATACCCATGGAAATATTCCTATCGCATCTGTATTTGTCAAAACCATCAGCTCGCAGCGTAAGCGATACAAGTGAAACGTGGGAGTTATCCATGGCCTAAAATGACGCAAATAGTTCTATAGAAATTACTCAACCAATAATAATTTAAGGTTATACTCAGAAAGCTTAACAATATACAAATGTAATAGGTACTAACCTGCAATTGGATCCCATTGTCATCACAATCGAATGTAGCCTGTGTGAGGAGATCCTTAATAGCTTCCAAGACCTTCTTGAGGATGGAGCTGCGGAGAAGGCGAGCTTCGAACATCTGAAATTCGAAGTATCGTCGTAAGTATTTAAGAAACTTAAGTTCGAGAAATTTATTATCAGGGATATTTTAACTATAACACATCACAGTTCTTTACTCAAATAGAACGTAAAATCGTGAGAAACAAGTAACGGTTGTATCAAACGTGTTTCTTATTGAAAAAGTCAGCATCTATAACAAATAACGCGTCAATGACAAATAAAAACATTAATGCAGTTAATGCTACTTACGATTGTTTGGTAAAGTAGCTAAAATTTGTGTATTCTTAATAAAAACGACGCGGCCGTGTCTCTGACCTCAACAACTGACAATTGAACAGCGGGAAAATTTGGCGCGAAATTAACGTCAAAAAGTCAAAAATTACAAACGTCAAATGTAAGGCGAAGACATTAAATTTATACATCCAAATAACTATACTACCGACCGTGTGGTACCGGCAGAGTAGAATAATACGTCCCCCTGTACCAGATGTAAGAGGTGACTAAGGTTAGAAATGGACCAGAACTTAGAGATGGCGTATATCTATCCGGGACAGTGTAGCTCAAATGCACAGGGTGGGGATGAGCAGCAGCATGTCCATAGCGAAGCTACGCTCTGCGATTGCCAACACTTAAACAAAAAATTAAGGACAAAATGCCCCCTTATTGGGTAGGTCTATGTCCTTTGCTGAACATTGGCCTCAAGGAAGTTTTTTGCCTCTGTTTCGGATGGATATACCGCCATCTGTCGGTGCCAGTGGAAGGTACGCTGCCGATACCTCACGGCACATGTCCAACAGTGATTTCCCAATGTCTGATATGATGAAATAATCGAGAGACGGACTAACAAAAAAAATTATGACCATAAAACATAAGAATATAATAAATTGTATTTCGTGTTTGATTCTAAATCTAGTTACTTTGATAAAGTACTGTTTATTAATCATTTACTATTCTAATATTGTAAACCGGTTGGTGTGCTTAACTATCTGGAGAAAATATCTATTCTTGATACATATTTTCTCCAGTTAGTAAGCGAAACCATTACTTCTTTCATTTTTGTAATAAAAAAAGAATTTATGTTGCTATCACTATTTTTTTTGTATAATATGAGTTTTCCTGAATCATGATTTTTAGCTTAATGTTAATAACTTTTATAGGCAAAGTCAGATGGCAGCTGAACAAATAATTTATTATATTAGGGCATATTGTGCAATCACTTCCTAAAGAAACATTTCTATACTACTGTTTGGTTCTTCATAGATCCTTGACTTTTATGATTGACACAAACAACAGTTAAATCTATACAAAAATAACATACACCATCATAATCACAGCAGCCAAGCTGGGTATGCTTAATGGTAATCGTAGAGCATAACTTCGCAATCGGAATGTTGCTGCCCATAGTTGAATTTGAGCTACACTGCTTTGGTTGAATATACTGCCATGTCAGTACCAGTACCTCTGTCGCCTCTTACAATATCTGGTTCAGGGGAGGTACTATTCTACTCTGCCAGTACTACACGGCCAATAAAATACATTTTAGTTAACAACAGCTTTTATTTACCATTTGATTGTCAGACTAGAATCCGAATAATATATACAATCTTAAAAACCTATAAATTTTAACAAGAAAGTTGTACGACTTGGTCTTGGCCTGGATAATTTGGTAAGGTCAAATTATATTTTGCAACAATACCTGGAGGCAGAAAGCGCCCACCAAGGTAATGCTTTGCTGTTCCCAAAACTTCCGGTTTGGCACAGAGTTTTGGAGCTGACAGAGAGATGAGCATTGCAGGTTTCAGTGCGTGGTCCGCATCAGGGCCTTTTTCAACATCCCATCCACTAGGGATATCAACACTGCAAGAAAGTTTAGTTTTGTGTACTGTGTAAATATTCTTCTAATAAATTTTTTTTTTAATACAGAACTAATATACCTATATGAAACTAACCTGCAAACTGGTAAATTACCATCAATCAAAGCATCCAAAGCAGGCTTGAGCTCATCTCTAACTGGTGGTTTGAAACTAAACCCAAATAGTGCATCAACCACCATATTATACTCTTTTTTAAGATCTTGAGTGGATGGCAAGGTGTCCACGATACGGACTCCAAACCTCTGGCACTGTTCTAGAAGGTTCTCATACAATGGTTTTGGTGTGCGTTTTGGGTAGTATACTGCTACTAAGTATCCAAACAGAACCATGTGCCTTGCTGCTACTAACCCATCTCCTCCGTTATTGCCAGGCCCGCAGACAATCAACGCTGACTTGTGTCTGTAACAATGAAAAATATAGTTTTGTTTCGACAGTTGTATATTATTACAGCATAAGATTAGGTACCTATATTATTGAAAATAAAATTGTTGAGCACTTACGTGGAAGATGGAAAGGATTTCGATACAGCGGTTGCGACACTCAATCCTGCCAGCTCCATGAGCTGATCCACACTAAATTTGTACTCATTAAACAGCTCTTGGTCTAAAGCTGCTGCCTCAGACTGCGACAGATATTTGTTGTTAGCTGTATTGCAAAGACTCATTCTGCCTATGCCGGTTCCACAAACGTTGGCTACGCGTAGCTGGAAAAAGTTTCATTAAACAGTAATAAAATACTATGGTTTGAGATTTATACGAAATTGTATTATTTACCAGTAGTGCACTACTAATCAGTTTGAAGAATAACATTTACGTTTTTGTATTTTAACTTTATGTACTACCTGTTCTAAAATTCTTTACATATACATAGGTAGGTGCTTTTCCTTGTCAAACTTGCAACTTCTGTAATTTTATTTTGCCGACAGTCATAAAATCACATTATCCTACTTAACATAAGTATCCTACTTAACTAATTAAACATATAAAATTTGTTTTTTTAATGAAAATGAAGTATTGCTTCAAGTTAAAGGTCATAAAGATTAAAATTATAAGGTAGGTATTATTTGAATAAAACTTGTTTCATGAAAGATATTGAGAATTTTGCATGAAAAGAATCTAGTAAGATGTATGCCAAAATCCGTCAGACAAACAGATGTCAAATGTTTGTTCATCCGTCACAAAAATGGCTGCTTTGAGAGTGTTTAGCCGTAATTTACCGTATTTACGACAACAATTTTCTGCTTTATTGGGAAATACGTCACCGTCTGTGAAATTTATTTGTGTCGTCGTTATAATAGGATACATATTATCATTTTCTGACGATGTGGTCGACGTGCTCAGTGTTACTCCAGGATATTTGTTGCCACCTTCTTTTCAGTTGTGGTCTACTTTCACGTTCTGGTTTCTTGAAATTCATTTGTGGGAGGTGGTTATAGACATAGTGACTGTAGGGTTGTGTGGAAAACTAATAGAACCATTATGGGGGCAAATGGAAATGATGAAGTTTTTCCTGTTGACAAATATTGGTGTAGCATTCCTGACTACGTTCTACTATTTAGTAATATTTGCATGTACGGGACAAGCTTCGTATTTGTTCGACATTCATGTACATGGCCTAGCTGGATACTTAGCTGCGGTCAGTGTGGCTGTAAAGCAAATCATGCCTGACCATTTGTTGATAAAAACACCCCTAGGTGAGTCATTGATATAACAAAATAGAAATAGTAAGTGAGAGTTATTATTTGCTTTAAGTGTAACTAAAAAGCATATAGGACTAATAGTATTATTTGTACAAAACATTAAAAACAAAATTGTCAAGACAATAAGTCTGTGTTGTTTTAATAACCAAGTTTTGATATTTATGTTGTTCTTTCCAGGTAAACTTACAAATAGATCCTTGCCACTTCTCATATTGATAGCAGCAATTCTCCTTTGGACTATAGGAGCCCTGGAAGGCACTTACCCATGTATGTGGGGCAGTGGCATAATCCTATCATGGTTGTATCTCAGATTCTGGCAAAAGCACAGTAGTGGTACTAGAGGAGACATGGCTGATAACTTCAGTTTTGATAAGTATGATTCTCTTAATATGGTTTAATTATTTCAACTTCATAGGAAAGAGACATTATATATGTATTTTAAACAAACTAAACATCACATACATTTTTAAAAACAAATAGTGTTCCCTTTATATGCCCCAGTAAAAATTTCCAGATTCTGTTTATAGTTACAATATATTTGGAAACAGTATTTATTTTTAATGTGCTGGAAGTTACTGGGGGTCCTCTAGTTAGTTTATTGTTTTAAAAATATTTTTATAGTTTGATATCCAAAATTCACATGCAATGTTTTTTTTCACTTCCATTCTTGTTCTGCTTAAAATATCATGGATCATTTAGAAAAAAAAAATATAAATTAATTTTTAGCTGTAACTTATTATAAAGTATGTAACTTATTTAGTTTGGTTGGCAAAATGTATTCAGTAGAAACTGGTTTAAGGTCATTACAATTATATAGTCACTTCAATAAAATTTATTTGTGCAGATACTAATATGATTATCTATATTTCACAGCAGAACACTCTTGGCCATACTTGAAACTAGTCAACTCATAGATATATGCTGCCAAATGCTATTTATACATCTAAACACTTAATTTTTTATTATTTATGTAGAATGAAACTAATATTTTCTATCTGTACTGTATGGTTATCCATTTGTTTAAACTTGGGTTTTAATGGGGAAAATATTTATATTATGAATATTAGTATTTGATCTTATGTCTTACATCTGTTACAATAATCCTTTAAGCTACTTATAAATGTTTTTCCCTTCTTAATTATCTCATAGTCAGATCTTCATATGAGATGTTGTGTGAATTGATTATTATTATTAATAAAAAAATACTTTGTATGTTATTACAAATTGAGCTAGAAAAACTTACAACACCATCTTTGTTTAAATGCTAATATGCTAATGTAGTTATCACATGCCATAGTTTTGGGTAACTAACAAAACATTTGAATATTTCAGCTTCTTTCCCACAGTGTTGCAACCAGTTGTAAGGGGTATTTTAGGCCCTCCTCATAGATGTTTAGTAAGACTTGGCCTATGCTCGCCTAGTCCAAGAAGAGTTCACCTTGCCCTTAGTCCAAGAGGTGTAACTATTTCAATGCCAGGAGTTGAGCCACAAGATATGGAAAGGAGAAGGTCTGTATAAAATTATACAAATCCACTAATTATAAACATAAAGTTGTTAATTGTGAGAATGTATAGATGTTTGTTTCTCTTTTATATAAAAACTTTAGAATCAAGTACACAAAAGTCAGCCATATCATCAAATTAATATGTAGGTTACTATTTACCAATATACATGTATGCAGGCAGAGTCACAGATGGCCTGTACTTCATCATACATGTTAACAGTAATAATATATAGATATGTGCATTCAATTGGATTTCTTCATTCATTCTTTATTGGTAGACAATTTAGATTCCACTACTTCATTGTATACAAAGTGTCACCGCTATTTGTTGTATATGTTGTACTAGCAAGTAAATATTGTATGTTCCAGACAAATTGCACTCAAGGCTTTGAGTGAGAGATTATCAAAGACGTCAGAGCAGACACGTCAAAAAAATTTATCTGCTAAAGTCAACATGGATGCTGTTAGGAAAATACAGCAGTCCCATGTAATACCACAGTTCCCAACAGACGTACCATCCACAAGTCAGGGATCACCACCGGCGCCTCCAGAAGCGACTTTAGTTGACATAGGCACTGATCCAGTGATACCTTCTACCACCAAACAATCATGATCATCACAAGAACAAGTACTTCTGTAAATCATAAGGCTGTTCACAGAACCAATGTAGAAGTAGCACAGACCTTTGCGATGAAGTCCAAAATTGTTCTAAGGCTGTGTAATGAATGTAGAATTAGTGTTGAAAATCGAATTTATACACATGGTGATTTCTTAACACTCATTCAATTTGACTCTGCATATATGGAGATATTCAATTGTAAAGTGTATGTAAAAAGAAAAAAATGCATATATTTTTTTACTGAAATATCTAATTTTCCATTATTATAGAAGAAGAACATGATGTGAGAAAAAAAATTATTAGTGGGATCTGTTAAAAATATATAATGTGAAAGGATGTTCACACAATCCATTGTTATTTTGGACTTGATCAAAGCATATAAAGTTCAGTATGCTAACTGATAAGAAATGATTGGTGTAATTTATTAACCTGTGATTTTTAACTAATTATTCTTCTGCATCTTAATTAATGTTATTATTTAGTTAACATTCTGTGCAAATATGCATTTGTTGGCTGATATAAAAATACTTTTACAATGGCACTGTGAATAATTCATACAAATAGTATTTGTTTTATATTTTACTATTGGTAAGTCTGGTTATTATAATTTAGTATGGTATACTAAAGCAAAATATTTTTTGCAGATTTTAAATGCATTTGTTAATGGTGTTCAGTAGGGAGGGATGAATGGAGTGAGAATTGTAAATATAATTGATATTGATTAGTTATAGATATTAAAACAACACACTATTACTTTTTTTGCCAGTCCATTTAACACAGACAACGTGTGTTACAACTACACTGTTTAAATATAATAATATTTAGACATACAACTACATTATTGTATGATTCGCGTAATATACGCGCTTAAACATGCCTAGCCGAACCACCCTATAGTGAAAGAGCAAGACACCAAAAGAGGATGGGCTAATCTTGTTGAGTGGACCTTAACTAAAAATTACTGTGTAAAAAGTTTTTATCATATTAAGTGTGTATGTGTAACTACCAAATGGACCGTACAGTATATTGTAACATTATTTATAATAGACTGTAAATGAAAATTCATGCTTGATAAGGCGTTTGGGATCACAGTCAATGTGTTTCTATGTTTCTACGAAACATGCATCTCGTTAGTCTTTTAAATACCTCGGCAGACACGCAGTTAAATTCATATGTCAGATATTTCTATATAACATCCATTCACACAGATAAACGAGAGGATTTAACAAATTAAACAATATAATTTGTTGATTTCAATAGGAATATTAATAGGAACATTTTTTATAATAATGACATAATATAAGATTTGACTATTGGGGATAATACTATTGGACATATTAAGATGCACTTCACGTGCACATTTACCAGATACGAGTTGCGAGTCTGTCAAGTTGTATTTTGTCGAAATGCGTTTTTAACAATATACCTGTTTTACCGTTTTTCCATAGAGTTTAAAATGAAACATCTATTATATGTATTTATTATAGTTCAATTAAACGATCTTGTTAATTAAACGTTAAATAAAAGAAATATATTTTAAATTATCATTTAATAGTATCGAGTTTCTATATATATAAATGCATATGATATATAGAGAAGCAGCATCAGTAAATAAAGTACGGAGACAGCGTTTCAGGTTAAATTTGTTTGGGGATTGCTTAATATTCAACGGAAGCTCGTTCCAGAGTCGTATAGCTGTCACTGTAAAAGAGTTTGTCAAAAAACTTGAGTGATGAGAAGGAGTTAAGAGCGAAAGAGTATTAGAAGAACGGAGATTACGTTCGTGAGAGGAAGATAGGAATTGGAATCTGTCCTTTTAAGTAAATTGGTGCGTACGGATCAAAAAGTATTGAAAATAGTGTGGTTAGAACTCGAATTTTGCGACGCTCTCGAATGGGAAGCCAGCCGAGAAGAGAACGGTAATGGGAAATATGATCGTATTTACGCAAACCGGAAATGAAACGAAGACAGTTGTTTAATAGACGATCCAATTTATTAAGGAGTTCTTGAGACATATCAGTGCAGCACACGTCACCATAGTCAATTATGGGTAAAACCAAGGATTGAATAAGAATAAGAAGGGTTTTGGTTTTAGTAGGAAGAAAATATTTTAATCGATAGAGAGCACGAAGCGTTCCAGTAACCTTACTGCTGATTTCATTAACATGTCTATCCCAGGTTAAGGAAGAGTCGATAAATAGGCCAAGATTTTTAACGCATGTGCTGTAGGGCACTACCACGTTATTAAAAATAATTAAAGGTACATTTTTTAAACTGGACAATTGCCGTTTGCTGCCCAAGATAATGGCTTGATTCTTAGACGGGTTCACAGAGACACCAAACTTTTGTGACCAGTTTGTGATGTTGGTCAAATCAGCATTAATCCGAGCAATGGCATTGTCCAGGTCATTGCACTCTACCTGGGTGTATAGTTGAAGGTCATCAGCGTATAGATGATAAGAACAGCCAATAGATTTGGTGACAAGGTTTATGAAAAGGGAAAATAATAACGGAGAGAGAATGCCACCTTGTATGAATATGTCTCATGACACTAAAATGTTTTCAGTGTCAAACTCCTGCTCGCCCCGAAATTTGTTTGGTTTGAGAGGCTGATTCGGTACAAATTAACCGTTTCAATAAAAACATAGTATAGCAACAAATTCCCTTGTTATATTCAAGGATAAGTTATTATGTTTATGTGCTGCTTCATAAAACAATGCAAGTGATGACATTTCTGACACATTTGCAAATTCAAACTTTGAAATTGAAAATGTTGTTTAATATTCTGCTGCTTATATTATGGCAAAAACAATATGGATAGAATCAATACAATTCAAAAGGTATTTACATTACAACCTATACAAATCTATAATCAACTTGATGTCCAATACACACTATATATATATACACTATCAATTTCGAAAAATTTACTAAATTTGTATAGATTGATCAGATAGTCTTCTGTACTAGCTAAAACCACAGATCACATTAAAACATTGACAGTCTTTAATTATCGGTTTCTTTAATTGTTAGCGAAATAAGATACATGATCCACCTTGGGTACTTGAAATGGTTTATTGAAGTGCTTTATTCATCACTTCAAGGAAACAATTTTACAGGAAATTTAATATGAATATATTCTTAGCTAGATAAAATAATTGAACATACCTAAAAGTAAGATTAAAAAAATACATTCATCATGGAAGTATGTAAAGAGAAAATGCTTAGCCCTATTGACCTACAAAAACAAATTGTTACCATTCAAATTAATACAGCTTTTTATTTACAGTCTTTTAATTTATTATTTATTTAGGCATTGAGACTTTAGAACTAATAAAACATTAAGTAAATATTTGCGATTAAGATAGTTATTATTAAATTATTTATTTACATATACAATATTATTTAACAAGTAAAAATGATGAAAGCTATTGAGTAAATAGATAAAAGAAAAATATAATCTTGTCTGTTTTCAACATAATATTATATATATTATTTGTGACTATAGAGGATAAAGGGGTTTCTATCCTATTACCATTAAAACAATTATTATTTACATATTGTAAATTATGCTTTTAGTACAACCAACTTTGTTTTTTGTTACCTCTGTACATGTTTCTTATCATAAATATCAACCTTGAGGTCTTACGATTTAAACTCATTGTTGTATCTACATCTTACAAAATACACTTTTCTCCTATATGGAAGCTAAATAGTGGCGTTATATAAAGTTTTTTTTTTCAGAATTAAAACAAAAACATATGCAAAATATCTTGTTTATGCCTATAGTAGAATAAATATCGATCAATATTTGGTATGTATACAATGGATACCGTATTATTCGCCGTATGACTAATAACTATGTATTCGACAATTCCAATTGTATTTATGTAAATTCCATGTATATGTATGACCAAATCTTAACCTATAGTCACATTGTATATTACTTAAACTTATGCTCACAATCGGCAGTGCTATGTTCAAATCACATATCTACTTGTATTATTTACATACAACAATTTATGTTGATGTTGAACAATTTAAATTTTGCTAAATACCTATTTAAATTTAATTTTGACAAGACAATTTGTGGGATGACTTGGGAACTATTATTTAAAATTGTTTCAACAAGAATATGTCATATTCTAATTGCAGCATTTTTGAAATTCAATGGCAGTAGCTTTACACAATCAGGGAATGATTTTGATACAGCTGCACTAAACTTAAAAACCATTTCTATCATACTAAATGGAAATAAAGTCACAATTGTTAAATACTAATTAATATTTTATAGAAATTCTTAATGTGATTATTGCGAAGATTGTAAATAGTGATTGAATACAATGAAGGGTTTTTCATTTTGGCTATGGCTCAGTCAATGCAAAGAACTTATTATAAATATAGGAATTAATTACGAAATATTTTGCCGGATTTACCGGATGTATGAAAATAGGCAAAACAAAGAAAACAATAACAAATTAACAATGAGGAATCACTATGAAATGTTGAGTGTAAATAAATCTTTCCTTTGACTTGTGATCAATGTTATTATTCTAAATAATAATAATATTCTAAATGCACAAGAGTTTGTTGCTACTTTTACGCCGCAACTACGTAAGGAAAGTACAAAAAAGGAGACTCCTTATATTTTATAAAAAAAAAATTGCGAGGATAGAATAAATCGATGAACGCTGCGGGTATAAGCCAAACATAAAAATAGCCTTGTTTTTTCTCATTTATGTATTAAATAATATTATTTATCTTAATCCTTCCAACCAAAAAACAACTTTTTTATTGTCTAAGTATACTTTACATAGACCTTGCCGAAACTTTTATCCAATTCTCATGATGGAATATTGTATAAACAAATTCAATATGGTATAAAAAATATACTGATCATATAAAGACAGTATTGGAGAAAAATAACTGGTTTTGATTTAGTGCATGTATCATAATCAGTCTCCGATACACAATATTAACATAACATTGTAATATACTGTGTGATAGAATGATGAGAGTTTTTCATATGAGGACGTCTACACTGCTAGGTATATGCCTCGCCGAGAAATTTGTAAGGGGATCAGTTACGGCCTGCATCCAGTAGTAGAGTAACTTTGTGTAGACGTCCTAGGTATTTATTTAGACCTAAAGGTCAAATACATAAGAAAATTTCCTTGACATTACAAAGCAGAATTCAGCCATTGAAGGAAGAATATTTGTTTACATTAATACCATTAGAACAATTCTAGACTTACAATAAAGCCAAGGGTTAATTTACCTCTCTGCAAGTTCAATTCAGATTGTCATCACAAATAACTAAATATGTTCCAAAATCCTGGATATGTTAAAATATCTTTCAACCATCCATATAGTCATATTATACTAATCATCCAAGCAGCGATCTGTCACATAACACTGTCACATTTCACATTACATCCGGCGCTCACATCACACCACCCACTTGTCACATCACACCACCCACTTGTCACATCACGCTCGCACTTCTTCTGTACAGCCTATCCACGAACACGAGCGGTGAACGACACAAATTGCGAATTTCACATATATTGTGCACTTTTTCTTACATCAGCCGATGACGCTACCGGAAAGTGCGCAATGAACGCATCATTCGCAACGAGTCGCGTAACAGCGCCGGTCAGAGGCGGGGGCGGCGACGCGGGCGGTACAGGGGCTACCTGTAACAGACAGGTAGAATATATTTTTGACTGGCACAAATCTTTTGTCGATAAAAATAAATGATGTGAAATCATTTATAGTAATATTATATTAATTGTTCCAAAAAAATAAAATTGATGTAGAACTCCTAATCATAATTTTGTGCAGTAAAACTGTTACATAGTATGTAAGTGTAGTTGAGCATAGTAAACAACATTCATAATATTGATTTGCTTTTAGCTACCTATTTTCATTTATCTATAAACAGACGTACAGTACAGAGGTACCGGCAGAGTAGAATAGTATCCCGCTGTACCAGAGTTATAAGAGGCGAATAAGGTACCAGAATCGACAGACTTCGGTATATCCATCCGAAACAGCGTAGCTAAAATTTAAAGAGCAGCGATCTTCCCCTTACTCGCGAAAGCTGTGCTCTGGCGTTTGCCTAGCTTGGCAATTATGTACAGAAATCCCTCTTTTTTTGAGGTGTATGTAAGCAATGGATTTCCAATAGCCATATTATAATAAACAGTTATTCATTTTTAACTTTTTTTATACGAAAAAAGGGTTTCCTATACATAACAATCCGATGATTTAAATAATGAAGCTATTAACAATAGGTATGGAATTTAGTGCAAATATATTGTGTTTATTAAACCGATGCAGAGTAACTGACCTGTAGTAGTGCGGCGTGGTGTGCCACGGCTGGACTTGCACCGGGGGCTGGTAGCCGTCCGGCCAGCGCGCGCCGGCTCCGGCCGCCGGCAGCGGCACCGGAACCGGCGCCGGCATGCCATGCGCGCCCGACACCGGCGGCATGTTGCTGCCTGTGTTTAACAATATGTTCATCGCTTTGTTTTCTTAAAGAGTAAGGGGCCTAAAGGGGGTTTTCGCCGTTACTCGAGCCCGTCAAAAATACAAGGAGAAACCTCGTACCCTATAATGTACCCCTACTTTACATGAACAGTTAATATACAGCATGATAGGCTTTTCTTAAAGCACAGGGGGTGCGTTGATTGATAAAAAATAAGTTCAAATAAATTCGAGCGCGTTAGATTAAAACAGTGTAATTACAGCAGAAACTTGTATATTTTAATAATCTGACAATTTAGGCATAATACAAGGAAATGGGTCACGAAATTGTAAAAAGACAGGCCATCTCGAAGTACATGCACGAAGTTAAAGTTTATTTTTTTAAGTAAATTTAATCACTAAAATCTAATCTATAACTTGTCAATTCTTAGGGGACGATGTCACTAAAACCATTAATAAAGACCCATCTATTTATAATGTTATAAACAATAACAAGTCGACATGGGGTACTCACCCGGCGGAGGAGTGACGTATGAAGTGGGAGGGGCAGGGTAGGGCGGCGCGGCGTAATAGGGCGGCGGCACAGACATGTTGTGGCCCACCACCACACTGCTAACACCGCCCACCGTACCGCCCGCACCCATTCCCCCGCTCACCCCTACGTTTACACCCTGCAGAACGATAAGGTTCGTCAACACATTTTCCCATATAGTTAAGATTGACAGAAAGATAGACAGTAATAAATTTTATCATCATCATCATCATAATCACGGCGTCATTAATTTCCGAGTGTTAATACGTATATACAAACTATATTCTTAATTTCTCTAATGTCTGATGTTCACAATTGCTTCAAGCGACTCATCTTGGAGTCAAGTCAATGCATGTGATGTTGTGGGAATTAATGTATTAAATGTAAAAAGTTTGGAGTTATCAATGAATTAATAGAAAAAAATAGGAATACAAACGAAGTTTTCAGGCAACAGGCGCAATGCTAAGACTACTATAGTATACTAATATAGTAGATGAAAAGTGGGAATGAGGAATAAAAATAATGTTATATTGTAAAATAGTGACAGAGTAAACCTTTGAAGCAAAAATTATTGAACTACTACAACTTTCCACGATATGAATCTCTAGAATGCAAAACCATGTATGTATTTTTATTTATGATGTATCTATTTTTGCTTCATTCCCAAACAGTTCAAACATTGGAGTACTATTCGTAATATTTCAGGTTTTGAGTAATATATAGACATATTGGTTTATTCAATATTAAAATCACCGGGTAGTAGCTGTAGTAGTTATGCGAGTCCGGCTGGTCGTGGATGGGTACAGTGATGAGATTAGTTCGCGGCGTGCGTGAGCGGTCGGCGCTGGGCGCGCCCGCGCCCCCGCTTCCGCCCGCCGCACCCGCGCCGGCGCTTGTCACCGCGCCCCCGACCGCTCCGGCGACCCCGCTCGCGCTAACAGAGCCGTGCGCGCGAGGGTCGTTGGCTGCTGTCATCTGGAACATACGAGTATTATACCGTTAGTATATGAAGAGATTTATTTAAAACTCAGTAGGTGAGCTTTTGAAGCCATGGTAAAACTGAGATTATAATGTCAAAAATGGTATATCTGTGTACAAATATTTCCAATAAAACTTTTGTGGTCCGGTCCATAAAGCGATTTGTATACGATAATGATATAATAAAATGTGATAAGAATTTTAAACAAAGATATATAATTTGCACACTTACAGATAATGGTTTAACTATAGCAACAGATGGTGTAGGCTCGGGCTCGGGCTTGGCGTCACCCACAGTGGACACATGCCTATGGTTAATATGTGCTTGTAAATCTCTCTGGAAAAGAATAAAGTCATATACATACATGCTTAAACCACATTTACTGGCTTTCAAATCTAACAGACAGTTGTCTGACAAATCTATTGATATCAAACCATTCAGTGTAGGCACCCTTTATTCTAACACATGCAGTACATTCCCAGTTAAGAGATTGGAATGCCTGAGTCAGATGATCACTCACATATACACAGACAATCATCCACAACTCCTTTCGTCTAGCTAGTCTATAAAAACGCATTTGACCTTTTGCAAGGCACTTTTCGGCAATGCAGCGCAGGGAGGACTTCATCCAACACCCCATTTCCTGTCTAAAACCTGCTTTTACATGTCAGATCTTTCCTTCAGTGTCATTTACATCTCTTCTGACTAACACCTTTACATACAACATGCTGACGTTGCTGAGAAGGCTGATACCACTGTAACTTTGTCTTGCTGCGACTACATATATACATCATGCCTGTGTCCCATCAGGGTAGGCAGAGACTATGGATCTACTTGCTATGATTTTAGCAAACCTCTTTTGCTTTCTTTACTGGCTTTAGTCCTGCATACACACTTGTTTATTCTTGGTACTTCTGATCCTCCCCTCTTTAATATGCCTACTACCTAATAAGGTAATTTTGCCTAGGACCCCAATACCAATTGCAGCCATTCTACTTTAATCTGTTCTTTATAAATGTCCAAACTCATCTCAATATTCTTTTCTCTATTGTTGTCACTACATGATGTGCAATATATATTGTTAATCATGTTTTTTACTTGCTACTAGATCTACCTATAATGAATAGACTACACAAAAATTTGATTAAGTTCACTTGTTAAAAGGTATATAAGAACAAACAAAATTATATTATAATGATACTATATTAATAACATGCTTGCAATAAAATTGGTTCTGTTAACAAGTAGATTCCAGAATAAAGTGACATATTTTTTTAACACATAAAAGGTTTTACACATAAATGTGGGTAAATCTACAAAATTTTTGTTTGTATTGTTACCTGGGACAGATATGTTCTCCTGCAACCAGTATTCCCATATCTTGTTCCAGAATGAGTACACATGTATACTGTGCCTAAGCCAGTCTGTTCTACTCGCAACACCTGCAATACAATTATTTCACCTAAACAATATTACATAGTGACTCTTTCTCTGTTAGGTACATTTTAAATGGTTTATTCTACTTTTTTTCCTCTAATTTCCATGTCAGTGGCCAAGTGTTAATTTATTCCATTTACATAAGTGATGTCATATTTAAACCAAAATTTACTAATTTTATTAAAACAATGTTTTAAGTGCATAAACATTTCAGAATTATAATGAAATATAAAGACTTGTTATAACGTATATTGTGAAAGAAACTTGTACAAATTCTGTTGATAGGAGGGCTGGGTCTTTGAGATACATATGGTTAATACATTACAGCTTTAAAATGCAAATTAGACCTTCTAAGTCAGTTGTAATTTATTTAATTATTGAAAAAGATGTAAATATGGCCAAAAATAAACTGTTTAAGTTAAATAGCCATAATTATAACTATAACAATAAAGATTATTATTATACTAAATACCTTTACCTTTTCCCTACAACGGGGACAGTGTGTGTGGTCTGCTCTAGCACATGATAAACAAAACACATGCTTACAAGGTATCTGGAAAACAACATTATTATAATTTCACACTGAAAATTGTTAATCAACTATAATAACTTGTATACTTATATACTTACCATACGACCATAAATGAGAATAGGCTTTGAGCACATATCACAACAATAAATCATAGGATTCAATACTTTCTCCCCAATAAGGGTTGCACGATGGCTCCAATCTAATCTCAGCATAGGCTCTGGAGGCCCCCGCTGCAATGTTGTAAACACTGGTGCCTCTAATTGAGATATGTCTGATGGGACTTCCACTGTGAACATTTCAATTAGGTTATATTGTGCAATATTGCTATATACTTACAAATGACTATATAGACAATTCCCTTATCAAACAATTCTGTTGATACTACATGTCAATGATGATAACAATATTTGTTTACATTGTATTATGAATATACATAAATACATTGATTATTTTACACTAATAAAAGATTTTGAAGGTTCAGTGCAAAATTAGAATGACTGCTCCTTATTATCAATAGACAATCTTATTTTATTAATGCGAGAAAAATATATATATATTTATAAACATTTACATTTAGGCGTTTCAGCTAGCTCACTTTCCTCTTTGACAGCCTCTTCATTCACCGGTTCCTCCGTGTCTAGTGAAGTTTCTTCTACAGAACATTCCTCCTCGTCACTTGACATGACTTTAGGCACTTTCTTCCCTCTTCCTCGACCCCGGCCTCTACCTCGACCTCGACCACGTCCGCGGCCTCTGCCACGCGCGTTTCTCTTTTCATTATTCATCAAGAAGTCTAAAATCTATAAAGTCCTAAAATGTACTGTTGGCTTGCTAACCTCACTACTTAACTAATACTCCACAAACTATAAATATGTTGGAGACAATATATTGTAAAACTATAATACTTAAAACATTTTATTGCACTTCGATTATAGCAGTAAACATAAAATCTAATATATCATAGATTGCTCATTTTAAGAAAATCGACAATCGACGACATTGTGACAACTTAGATTTTTTTATTTGGTTTTGCGCGCGTTACCGAGTCTTTCTATTCAATTGAACAATTGAACTAAAATGTTTACCAAGTTCAAATGAATATTACACTACAATATAAACTATCTGTACACAATATACTTATTATTAAACGTAAAATAAATACTACTTATCATTAAAAAAAACTTGCCAAGTATATTTATTATATTGTTTAAATAGTTACGATTGTGATTACACACGCTAATAGGGATCAGCTTTATCCGTCGAGAGTAAGCAGAGACTATTGATTTCCAGTCGCTTCGAGCCTTTAATTTTTACTCACTTCCTTCACATTCATCAATCTTTTATTACGTGAATGCTGCTTGAATGTAAATTAAACTATTTTTCAGTCTAAGCTTGATCAGCTTCAACTGTTAACAAAGAATGTAATCTTTTTTGTTGTTTAAAATTTTCGTAAGTTTAATAATTAAGAGCATTTTAAAAAGCAATTATTTACATAACATTTTAAAATTTACAAAAAAAACTAAACACAGTGAGGTTGCACGCATATATGCTGTATATATGTTTTAATAACTATAATATGCCAAACGAAATGCGAAGAAATTATAATTTATAACAAATGAAATAAGCTCTCAATTTTATCTATTGAAATGTGTTTATTTTGATTTGATATAAGTACAACTCTAAGCCAACGTTCCATTTCACGACAGATTTAATTTATTTCATTTTTAAATTAATTCATGCGTGGACGACATCACATAATAAGCATACGTTTGTATATAAAAAACAAATATCATTAAAAACACTTCAAAAATGAAGTTTTTTGGTTGATTGTCTGTAATTAAAATGTTTTTTTTAAATATTATGGAAAACGGAATGAATATAAATTTGACAGTAAAACAATAACATAAACTTGAATTTGCCGGTTAAATTTGGTTTTTGAAATATTTTTAACGTAATGATTAATTTAAATTTCAAAACAATTGTTATGACTGACGATGGATAAGTTAAAACTGGAGCAGGAAGCTGTAAGTATTTTCTTAATATTAAGCGCGAATTTCAAATTTCTCTTAAAATATATTTTTGGACTACAGCTTTGTATAATTTTTTTGGACTACATGTAACAATGAATCTTTTCCCTATTAATTGTATGTTGCACGTGTCTGAATAGGTGGCGTAGTAGAGAAGAGTACCAGATATTGCTCTGAAACGAAAATACAAATACCTGTCGCCATTGCCTCGTTTTTGTATCCGATTTTTAGTCGTCTTCGGTTAAAGCATATGTTTTTAGATTACTTGCAGCCTCTGGTACTCGGTTAACTTATTTTTCTTGTAAACGTTCCAGTTTGAATCTGTAAGAAATTATATTCCATATCACGTTTATGTTCAAAATGCTAGTTGAGTTTGGTTTTGATATGCGTATTTGCGTTAACTACCTATAGTTTTAAGGCGGTTTTAAAGTTTTAACATATGAGACCAGACTAGGACTAGACCAAATTCACATATTACAAGTTCACTATATCTAGAGATAAATTGAATATACAAAAATAGACTGACAGATAATAATTTACATACCAAATCAGGGGTAAATAGGAATACAAATAAAACTCTTAGCAGTTTGTGAGTGCAAATGCAAATGTATGCCTTGTACAAAGTCAAAGTCAAATATACTTAATTCAAATAAGCCGTTTACAAGCACTTTTGAATTGTCTTTAAAATAATAATTAAATAAGTAATAATAAAAACATTAATATTTCCAATAAGGAAGTGAGTATATGATTTGATTTTATTACTTAAGTTGAGTTTCAATGTATGAATTTAATTTATTCACTCTATATTTTATACTAAGCTCAAGAACTGATTAAGACTATATATTTCTTTATCCTGTTATTACGAAAAAATGTCTTTAGATATAGGCACAACACATAATACATATTTTACGAAACCTTGAATGTTTAACTACAAATTTCTTGTCTGATGTATCTTGATTAGGCATTTATCCTGGAAACATTGATCCAAAATTCATGAGGTCAATGTCATTGGCCTCTTATCCCAGAAGAAACCCATTTGAATGAAACACCTCAACTGTTTCAAAATAAGGCTTCTTATTTGTTAAAATAAAAATACATTGAGATTTTATTATTTTTATACAATACAACATTTATTTTCTGAAGCAGAAAAGTGTAGCATTATTATGAGTATTTATATTATCTTGAAACAGGTAAAAATATGTTTGTACCTCTTTTATTTATTTTTTGCTTTTTTAAAGAAGAAGGTAGCTTAACAAGTCTATTTTTATGTGTCTATTAGTAATAGGTAGATGGCTACTAAATTATACATTTAATACATATGTTTAGGTATTATATTTATTATAATGAAAAAAGACACTTTATAAAGCAGAGTTATAGGAGTAGAGCAATGATCTCCCTAAATCATTATAAAAGTAACTGAAATCAATGGCTTGCCAAAAAGCATAATATTTAAAATACTGTGTAAAAAGATAAGCCCAGTATTATTGTAATGTTGCCAAACAATGATTACAACTGAGAAAAAGTTTTTGATCAAAGAGTGTCAGCTTACTCTAATGAGCCATAGATGAAAAAATGGTAAAACTATTTTAAGGGATTTTCACAGTAAATCCCAAGATAGAGGTTGTCATTAAGTGAAATTTTTGCATCAGTTTTGTCCAAATTCAAGCAAATTGTCCATGATTTTTTTATATCTCCTTCCATATTTCGTCACATATGCTATAATGCAACTACGCTCCATTTTGAGTAGAGATAGGCCCGGTTTGGTAAGTCGGAAGAATCTAAGAATCAAGCGTATAAAATCGTTAAAAGGTGCGTTAAATTTTGAAAAAGAAAACAAATTATTTGCCTCCTAATGACAATCTTTCGATTAAGAATATTAGATAAGTATATAAATAGACAGGCTTTTATAAGTAATAAGCAAAAGCGTCCAAACACTCTAAATAAACAAGATTAGTGCCAAACGAGTAGTTACATGTCTTAAACTGAGATATAAACTATGCTGTCTCGTAAGTTGGATTTAACTGTACATAGTAATAAATTTTAAAATCTTTTGAGTAGTATCGGTATCGGTAAGAAGTTCATCCCGGACACATAATTTTTATATTTTTATGTAAAACTAGATTCCCGACAGACGATCTCCTGTCTTAAGTATATCCCTATTTTGTAGTGGAAAAATATTGCGACAAAAAATTATTGAAATATGCCATTACTTATCCCATCTTTCAAGTTGGATCAAAGTGTACATAGTAGGTAACTAAAAAACGTTTCAGTAGTTTACAAGTGTTTAGATGTTTTTGATTTAATATGCCCCAATTTTAAAATTATCACCCTTTTTTCTTTTATATTTCTATGGTCAGTTCGTACACAAGAGAAAAAAGAAATCTATGAAAAATATCACAATTGATTTGCGTATGATACGCAAAATGAGAGCTATGGATTTTTATATTTCACGTTCAATTTGTATTGTTGACATCTTGCGTTGTGTATATATGTACCTACATGAAAATATAAGGCGGTTTGGGAACCCGTGTAAAAATATTTTTTAGAAAAATAAAGCACAGCTAAATCTATCAAATTAATGTGTAATGTGTATTTTTTTAACGTTGAGGAGTAAAAAAAGATAAAATTAAAAAGTAAAATGCCCTATGTAATAATTGCGCCGCTGAACTACTGAATGTTTACTTAATGTTGATATCTTCATGTGAAAATATGTTTGCTTTCGTTTAAAAATCGGTATCAGCGTTTGAATTATCAGTTAACGATAAATTTTCTGTATTTTTTTTGTATTTTGCGCCGTTAGTGCGTAGATAACATTCTAGATGTGCCCGAGTACTTCTTTGTTTTGTCATACTTGCATTTTACATGCGGTATCGTCAGATATTGTTGGTACATTATTACTCATCTTAGTAGTTTCTGAAATGCTGATGGATGAGATTCACGTTATTATTTCAACCCGTAAGCCTTCCTCGCTTTGGGTAAAGATCATGTTTTTTTACCAGACATATTTAACAATTACTGCATACGTCAGAAAATTAACATTTAACATTAATTTAGTACACAGTCGTTTTTGAGTTAGGCAGGCGATTCGTGGGGTACTGACCGAGTAGAGTAGAACTTTCTTTTGTCCCAGGTGTCAGTCCTAGAACCAGTAGATAGCGATATATCCACCCGAAACACCGCAGCTAAACTACATGAGAAAGGTTAGCAACGTCCCCGTCAAAGCTACGCTCTGCGATTAACATTACGCTTGATCAACACGGCAATTATAGGCAAACATTCACTTGTTCCCACTTGTCGGGTGTCGGATCCGTATATTAATCTGATGTCGGCGCTGTTCACACACACGATTAAAAATCGGTTGTCGGCCACGGTCGAAGCTAGTGTCAATTTTTAACTTTCTACGCTAAGCTATAGTGCACGATGGACATTGACGAATTTCTTGTTGTACATCGCATTATTATTTAAAAAGAAAACCAAGAAAGACAGCCAAGGAAAGAAAATATTGGGTGCATCCAATCCTGAGAGAAAGCTTTACTTTGAAACATTTCCGAATTTAATAACAGAATTGAGAAGTGACGAAAATTTTTTAATTTTTTAGAATGTCGATAACTAAATTCAATCATCTATTGGCTCAAATATCAGTGAGCATACCAAACTACAAAAATACAAAATTTAGAGACGGCGTTAAAGAGTTATCGGCCCCGACATCCGACGAATGTGAACAGCGCCATTCTTCATCATAGGCGAGCGAGATCCGATACGTTTTTTTCCAGGTAGAGGGCTGGCAAAACACCCGACATTTCTTGTCGGAGCCGACACAAAATCGGTTTCCGATAAGTGTAAATAGCTTCATTTACAATGTTCAGCTACTACAACCTCCGATTAATATACGGATCCGTAATCCGATAAGTGGAAACGAGCTCTTAGGGAGGATTTTTTTTATTTCCAAGTGTCTAGTGGACTTTCTGTGGCTGAAGTTATGATACTAAAGACAAAAGCGATGCGAGTCTTTTAAATACCTTAAAAATAATCAACTTCACCCAAGGTCGTCTTCTAAAATGTTACTTTTATTTTTTTATCACAAGTATATTACTATTGCGTTGCCAACCTAGTGTCTTGAGATATTGTGTCACATTACTTGGTAGTTTTACGGCCTCTCTCATCCTTCAAACCAGGACACAGCAATGCGATGACGGATGTATGGCGGTAGAAATATGTTAGAATGAGGTATCAATTCGAACTTTCTATAAAAACATTTTACTTATCATTTTAATAACACAAATGCATTACAACAGTTTATAAACTATTATTCTTCCTGTTTTATACAATTTACTTATCGAGATAGAAGGGGTTACTTTAATATTGTAATCCGTTCCAAGTAAATTAGCTGCTTTCCAAAAGTTTTGTTTTACCACTCTTCAGTAGAAGAATAAAAGGAAATCTATTCGGAAAACGCAGACCGTACAAAGTCGATGTATAAGGTTAGTTCAGAAAGCTTTCAAGTGCATCACAAGTGCAAATCACAAGAATCGTATTAGTCGAACATAACTGTTAATAGGTTTATGTTTATCATATTCAATGGGACTAAAGTACATCCGTTCAATATTATTAAACAATATTTTACAATAAAAATAGCCAAAAGGATTTTCAGGACTTCATTTACTGATGGAATTATTATTACGAAGATATTTTAGTATACATTTATAATATGCTGCGTAAATTGGAAAAAATAAAGATTAAATAATTGTGCCGACTAGGAATTATACTAGCGGAGGATAATGATACTGTAATAAAAAAATAATGATCATTATTTTACTCCCTGCACGAAGCGGATGTCATTTTTTATCAATACTTAACCATAGTTAAATCTGTTTACGGCTATAACTGGTATATTTGTAATTTTTTTTTTCGGACAAACCTATTGATGGGACTTCAATTCCAGCGCCACCGAAAATGAGGGCGGGGCCTCTCATAGATGAGAGGTCCGATGCCCGTATTCAACCTGCGTGCCCCGCGGCCGCGCGATTAGCGCGGTCGCACCCGCAAAGCTCGCGAGATCGGAGCGGGACCGACGACGCGCCCGAGGGCACCTCTAGAGGCTCGACCTAGGCTCGGGCCGCCGTCGTTGGGGTTGAATTTACTATGAAATGTTTAGCAAAACAGGACGGACAGATTGAGCCCGACAGCCCTTATCGCTCGTGGGGGCAGGAACTGCACGCGTTCGCCGGCGAACGTGGTGTACTGCTCTGTTGTACGTGTGCATTTGGAGTGATAATGAACGTGTTGTGCCAGTAAGAGGGCGAGGAAGGGCTGCGATTTTAGCGGTTATACTGTCGGGGGAGTCGTCTAAGACGTGACGCGGTCTACGATGTCGGGCGTGGACGTTTTTCCTAGCGATGTATTTCGCGGAATTTAATATTAACGGATTAGGGTGATTTACGGCCCCGTCGAAAAAACGGCGCGACGCTTATTTCACGTACTCGCGGATCGTAGGAAGATCGAGATCGCGATGTAGGCTTAGGTTACGGATGTACCACGGGGCGTCGGTAGCCCTACGCATAAACTTGTTCTGAACCACTTGAACGGATTTGATATGAGACGGGGCCGCGTGAGCGAATACGGGGCTCGCGTAAGTCATCATCACCGAACGGATGCAGGCCTTGTAGATAGTCCTCTTGTGGCGGAGGGACATCTTACTTGTACGGCCGATGTAGTAATTGAGTCTACCTAAAATATAAGAGGCCCTATTCCTGACTATTTTGATTTGAGGTCCGAACGTCATGCGTCGGTAGATTTGTAAATGCAATTTTAATTTTTTATAGATGAATCAGCATGTGTTTGTTCGTTCGCAATTGCAACAAAACATAATGTTTCATCATCTTTATAACATCAAAGTAACAACAAAGTAACCACTGCCGGATATAGGCCCCTTCAAAAGATTTCCAATAGGTCTCCGTTGTAAGCTGGTCCACTCGATATTTGTTATCACCCGTGATTGACGCCACGCTCTGCGATTACCACTATAGTGGGCAAAGCGACAGGGGTGCTGTTTTCGGGTACCGGAACCTGTCGATGCTGGTACCTCAGTCGCCGTTTACGACACCTGGTACAAGGGGAGGTACTATTCTGCACTGTTGGTACCCGATGGAAACTGCCAACTGCTATAAATCAACTGAATTTAGCCCTATGTCTGGTATCTGTCTAGTCTGGTTGCCCTTGCTCTTGTTTTAAGTTAAAAACAGATATAAAACCGGACAAATAAAAATTGCAGATTTTTTATAAACAAATGATGCGTACATGTTAATGGATATTTTTCATACCAGCGGATAGATATGCTATTGGTTCTGCAATGGCAAAAAAAAACAATTTAGATAGCTATTATTCGTTGCGGTAAGTCTCAAGGCCGACACGGTATGTCGTCGCTCTTGTTCCACTCCTGTTGGTCATTTAGATAAAAAAAAATAGTACAATTTAATTCATTTTAGTTTGACGAATTAACACAAAATTGTTCATAGTGTGTTAACACGTAAAACAAGCAATAAAATCTCACGTGCATGCAATAGTTGCTAGTAAAAAGTAATCTATTTTTACTACGGCGCCATTATAATGAAATTGGAACAGGTGCAAAGTGGGTTTGATGTGTTCTTGAATATTTTTTCATTAGGTTAAGGTGCGTTTTGAAATGCATTTTCTTATTTGTTAAGCGAAGAGAACCTTCATACTAGTATATGTACGCGTACGGTAAACTCATGGCGTATACGCAGCGCAGACGCCGCCACGCGACAAAACTCGCATACGCGGCATACGTCATACAATTTCGTTGTCACTTCTGTAGTATCGTTAACAAAATGGATTCCAACGAGGGAACATGTCGTACCAACAAGAATTGTATGTATTAAGGTTTCTTACAATGTTTCCAGTTACCTTGGAACCTTCTTAATATCCCACGAGAATGTAGATGAATAGAATAAATGGTAGAATAAAATGACACTTAGCAACATTACCTTTCTATCAGTGAAATAATAATAATCAAACAATTCTTTCCTAGTGACTCGCGTTATGAACCTTCTGGTAACGACAAAAAGAACTAGGCTATTTGGTCAAATGACTTTTATAACCAGGGGCTTACGTATTGTTTGATATATAAATAGTATCTGTATTTTAAGAAAAATTTTGTCTATTTTGACGATTTAAAGGTGCCTTAGATATGCTTGTTACATCATTATCATATCAGCCGTTAGACGTCCACTGTTGGCCATAGGCCTCCTTAAGAAATGGGGAATTTCAATCAGTGTAGCTTCACGACGGGGATACTGCTGCCTTTCCCGCCCAGGTCATTTAAACTACGTTGTTTCGGATGGATATACTGCCTCCTGTTGGTTCCTGTTCCGTAGTCGCCTCTTACGACTTTCCGGTGTAGGAAGAGGTACAGTTCTACTCTGCTGGTATCGCACTGCGAAAAATCTGCATAGTTCAATAAAGTTTTTTTGAGTTTGAGTTATGTTTATAGAATTTGAAGCGAGCACGTAATTAGCCACTGCAATCGTGTGTTTATAAAACATGGAGGTTGTTGAGGGTAACGCTACACCCACGCCGGTATTACGCAACGCAGTTCCTCCGAGCGGGTAGATGGAGAATCGCGGTCACGGCCGGTTGTCGCCCGATGCCAGCCGGAGAGATAAGGGCTAGCTCATTGAAATGGGTTAAAGCGATTTGAGAGCATTGTCTGTCAGTTTGGAATTAAAAGCGTTCGCATTTAGCTTCCAGAGACATTGCAGGCAGACAGCTGATTTATGTGTGGCATTTGTTGATATAGCAAAAGATTTTCGTGTTTGAAAATACTGGTATGATTGATCAAATGCCCGCAAATTGAGCTTAGATAGTTTTACGATACGAACAAAAAGTTTTCATCGTTGAAATTTTACTATACAATTTTTATAGAACATAAAGATCGTCTCTAAGCTGCGGTGACGCTTTTTTGTCCACTTAGTCGATTAAAAAGGAACTCTAATATAAACAAAAAGTATGTTTTTCATTTTATACTTTATGGTCTGTAAACTAGGGTTTAAACAAAGAAAAACATACTTTTTGTTATAATAGAAATACGTTTATATAGTAAGTTAGATATAAAGCTTAAGTTAAACGCCTTTTATGGAACGAAATCCGCTCGTTAGACGTCGATAAATAGTGTTACATGCATTATTCATAAGTTGTGCGTGTGTTATAATGGTTTTAATCGCAATGAAACATCCACCATAGTTTTACTTATTCTAGCTAACCATCAAGGTAATCATTAAATGTAGCTACATATTAGATGTATGGATACAATGTATCAAAATACATTTGAGATATATTATACATATTATTTTAATTATAAATATGTATTATAAATACTAGCATTATTGTGACATATTTCTGTCTTTATTATAGTAAAGATAAAGTAAAGAAGAGTAGTAAATTATTAGCTATTTGTACACGACTTCGTTTGCGTGGATTTGCTATAGTACAGACAGTAAAGAAATGTAGTAAAGAATTAGCTATTTGTACACGACTTCGTTCGCGTGACTCTACAGTAAGGACAGTAAAGAGAGTAAGTAAGTATTAAAGAATTAGCTGTTTGCAGACGACTTCCTACGCGTGGCTTTCTGCGGTTTTCGGTATAAATAGTGGCATATTATTATGTACTTCCCACGGATTGCAAGTTTTCCAGGTGTCAAATTTAAATAAAGTCAGATGACTCGTGGCGCAAAGTTATGCCGTGAAAACGTACAATCAAACTGATAGACGGACACTTTCTCATTTATAATATTAACATAGATTAGGTATCTAAGACCAGAAATTTACAGACAGGCCGTCAATGTATTTTTGTTCCTCTGAATATTTTTTTCTAGGTGACAGTGAATTAGTTGAACAAGGAAACGAATCTTAATATTCTGGGAAGTTTAAAAGAGAAAAGTTTTTACGTTTAAAATAAAGGAAAATGCGATGTTTCAGTGAACTCATCAATCACCGGACTCGTTCGATAACCTTCAGTTCTTAGCTGGGAAATCGTTATGGTAGCTAAAACATAAATAAATTTGGCAAACATACGCTACTTCCTTGAACTAATAGGTTTTTTTTGCAAATGACGTCTTATTTCACACTTTCATGAAAATAGAACAGAAATAAATGCGATGTTAGATACCAGGGAAGATTTTAATTTTCCACTGACTGCTATTCTTACGCAATAGTATTAGTGCGATTGAAATAATTTAGAAAGGACTAGACGAATATTACTATAGCGTTTTAGTATGAAATAGTTATGCAAGATATCATCGAATGTCGTTGTATTTGATACTAATTAGTATTTAACAGTATAATACTCGGTTTAGTGCGAATATTTCAGGAATGCATTATTTATATTTGGTCTGTAAAAATATGACAAGCGTTAATTAACACATTGGATTTTAAGTTCCCGTGTCCTTGGATATAAAGTCCTATATAGTCAAGCAAATTTCTCATAAAAATTCCTTCAATTTTGTTTTGCAAAGTTTTAGCTAATGTCGTTAATTACTATACACACTATCCGCCCGGGCCTGGCACGGGTACAGAACCATGTTTTTTTCATCCTTTTCCATAGTATTGTATTCAGCCAGATGAGTATCAATTTATAGATTTACGCGAGAGCACGATGTTAAGTGACCATTTCCCTGTTTTTATTTTAGTTAAAAATACACTGTTGGAATTAGGCCTCCCCAAAAAATTTTGCCTAAAATTGCCGCGTTAGGCAGGCGTGGCGGCAATCGCAGAGCGTAGTTTTACAACGGGATTGCTACTGCCCATCCCCGCTCTATTGCATTCGAGCTATGCAGTTTCGGGTGGATATATTGTTATTTGTCGGTTGTGGTATCCCAGTAGAGCTCTTACAACACTTGGTACAGCGCAAGGTACAATTAAGAATAGTACCTCTACTCTGCAGATACTCACAGGCTACATCGCATCAAACTTTGTTAAGTTAAACCTAAATCAGTCAATCGTAGATGTCAAATATAGCAATTATATACGATTGACTGATATAAATATCATTCGGTAGTTTTTGACGTACAGCCGTCGGTAACTCAGCTCTTATGTTGCGCAACAATTTTGATCATCATGTTCAGTAAATTTGTATAAATCCCAAAGCCACGCTCAATCAGTATATCATCAAGATAGTGTAAGTACTTAGTAGGTTTGTAAGCAAGCGGTGCGGTGCCCTCGTTTCGCCTTCGCGGGCCGGGCGGCCACGAGTCTGTACAGCCGTGAACGCGTTCACGACCCCACTGTTTGTATCTATTATTCTATTAAATCTTATGTTCTTTGTACAAACACTACCTAGATACGCAGGCTTGATAACTATTCGGGGTACGGCGCACTTTTCTGTTAGTAAATTGTAAAGTATTTGATACGTTGCTGAAATTTTGAATTTTCAAAGGCAAAGCACAAATTTTGATTTCAACCATGTGTTCAAAGTCAATATCCTTCGGTTGAATTTTGTATTTCAAGGAAATCATCAATAATGCTTTGGGTAATGTTAAGTTGTTCAACACATCGGGTTGTGTTGACGCATGTTGAATATATGAATAGCATGCAATCTGAAATGTCGTTCCACCAACGCCAGCCATTTATTTCTTATCTTTGAATTTTGAATAGTTGATATTTGTCATCGATGTTGTACATGTGTCGTTTGTCGACTTTATTCTAGCTTAAGTCTCTATTATCTGAATGATCTTCAGACATGTCTTTGTTAATTAAAACGTGATCTTCTCTAGCGTAGTCATCAATGTAGTATTTAGTAACTATGTCTGATTGAGTATCGTGTCCTAACAAGTATTGTGTTTCATCAGCAGTTCTTTGTTTTATTATAGTAAAAACTGAATCATTGAAAATGAGCACCGTGACATGGTTGCGTTATTGTAACAACTGCAACATGCATATAGATGTTGTACAAAACATTCACGTAAGAATGTCTCGAAATGACCGGATCATTGAACTCAATTATTTTAATTCTTAAATCGATTAGTTGTTTTGTCAACATTTAAGGCTAATATATTCTTATCGACTGTAATTTGTAGCACACAAAAGGTCAGGTTTAGTGCCGATTTGTCTCTTCTAAAAATATTAAATGTCGATTAATGTATTTTGCTACGGTTTCTATAATCTTTGTTGTATTTTTGGTTATGTTAAAGTGTAGGTGGTTATACTCGCGTGGTCTACCGCGTATGATAGTGTGAAGCCGCAGTGCGCCGTAAGTTTATTTATATAAATATCACGTGTATCCTTGAATTCCAACAGAAAAATATTCTATAGTATCTATCTGTTGTATATTTTTGTAAGGCTGTTTGGAACCCACACCGATGTATTTACGAAAATGGGTCTACGAAATAAGCCGGTTTCCTTAAAATAATTTTTTATTTTTAGCTTTTATCCAAACAAATGCTTCGTTGTTGGTGTAAATTTATCTGACCGAATACCAAAATTTTTGATTGTTGCAACGTATTGCAATACTTGAATGAATGGTGGATTCAATTGACACAATTGTTCAGCACCTGTCTCTATATTTTGCGAGAAGTAGGAACGTACAATAAGTGGAACCGGCTTGGACCGGTTCTATCCAGTTATTGGAAGGACGTTATAATTTTCTGTTTACTATGTATGAGTAATACTTTGAATATTCAGCAATTACGGAACCCACTACCAAGTTTATTAACACGGGTTAAGTATACCGTTATAATTGGTGACATAAATAATTCATTGGAAACTTGTTTTGGTCGCTTTTGATGATTTAAACTCAACTTCAGATAGCACGAATTAAGTTGGCAAAGTATGATCCGTTTGACAAATTAAAAATAATATAAAAAGTGAAAGTTGCCATTTTGAAAATTATAAAATGATCCTGTCATGTGCGCCAAGGGACTTGCTTTGATGCCTACTCAGGACAAATATTTATATGATGAATATTTGTCTGGATATTAAATATCCATTATAATATTTTCTTCGGGATTCCTCTGTTGTTTGATATCCGCAACACAGCTTTAAGCGACTTAGCTCCTTTTCTGGTTTATGTATGAGATGTTATGTGAATTTATTTATTAAATATTACAAGTGGTGGTACTTTAAGTTATTTTAACGATAAGAAACTGGTCCGGGACATGGCATGGCTTATAATTGAAAATCTGCAGGCTCTCGATAGAAAACAATTTTCTTGGAACCACATAAAAGCAAGTGCAGCGTAGGGCAGTGTGTCCACCCGCAAGATGGACTGACGTTGACGCGCTGGTCACAGGCCGCATACAACCGGTCCTATTAGAAATTATTTAGGGAGGCCTTGCCCAGCAGTGCACGTGATATGATGATGATGATGACATAAAAGCAGTAAGTATAGTTTCTGTTTTCTGTTCTTTCTTCTCACTTTACATTAAGCAGGATTCACCATAAGCGAAACCAATTTTAAAAGTATGATAACTATACTATATATGTACTTATACTAACGACCCGTCCCGGCTTGTTATAATAATAGTCTTTGTGGGAACGAAAAGATTCATTTCACTTCTATAGACACTACGTCCGCGGCTTTGTCTGCGAATTCTTTCCTTTATATGTATGTCGCTTTCAACAGGTACTAAACTGGGCAAACAATCGTGCGAACACCTAAGAAAATAGTATATGTCAAATATGTACATCCCATGAAAACATGTTTTCGGGTTATAAGTTTTAAAATTGTTTTTCCAGGTTATAAGTAAAATTAATCTCTGTGCAGCCAAACTTTCACATTTATAATATCTTATCTCATTATATATATATAAACAATTACGTAGCACAACATCATAATTCCTCTTTCTACGAGTATATCTACGTATAAAAGGATAAGCTGATTGAATGACTGTCTGTCAAATCAACAGGGGTTCCTTTTATATAGGAGAGCAATAAGAAATCATTTTAAAAGTTTCTAAGAGGGTAAAACGACGGTGCAAAGTTACTACAAATATTTGCAGTTTGTGAAGTTATTCAAATTAAATTCGGTATAAAGGTTCTTTATTGAAAGTCATGAAACACACGTAAAATATTTTTGCCAAAATCATCCTTTGAGTTAAGTTTAAGAGGGGGTGCAAAGTTAGTATGAAAGTATATCTTAACTCGGGTGAAACCGCAGGGCGTTGCTATTCTTTTTTATGAAAAAACTGCGTTGCTAGTAATATCTATATATATAAAAAAACTTTCAAATGCATTCTATATAACTGTTGGCGTAAAGTAAAAACGTCGAACTATTAAATAGAAACTTTAAATAACACGTGTTGTAAAGCCGTAATAAGATAGTTTTGTTATGAATAGTGAACGTAAATGATAAAATATCATATATATTATACCTAAAACCGCATAAAAATCCGTTGCGTTTGTTTTATAATTTTCAGAGACTGTTTCAAATTTTGCTCTCTATTATTGAAAACGAAAAAAACAACAATACCGTTGCAGCTTCCATGTAATTAAAACAAACATTGCAGAAAAGAAACGCGTTTTACTATTCGCTAGTGTATATGAATTCGCTCCACATCCACATTGGAATCAAATTTAAATAGCAATGGAGCAGGCTAGAGACTTCTAGTAAATTCTTCAGATATCCGTTCCATAAGTTCGTGATAAGTGTGTATTTTACTGCTCCTTTGACTGGGGCAGTAACCCTTTACTTACAATTCAAACATAAAAGTTCAACCAACCTTGCCCCTTTCACAAGTTGCGACGACGATGTCTTGGTTTTTTTTGGTCATTAAATATATGTAAAAATTTAGTTCGTTTGTTATGAGAATGGGTAGTTGCTTAAATTAGTAGTTTAAGTGATTCTAAGAGGAATTCTATGTAAAATAAAATATGCTCAAAGCCACCCCTGCTCTCCGTAACCATTTACCGGGACATTTAAGTATATTTTATGCTATTGAGTTTCATGAAATTCGGATTAGATGGCTTAAACCTAGAGAAGAATATTATATACCTTTGATCTACCTATCCATGAGAAAGTGAAGGAATGTTTCCGCGTATAGAAATTCAGCAATAGTTAATATAACTGCAGAAGAATGCAACACGCATATAGATTTATAGGCAAATAGGATAGTCTGAATACTAGAAGAAATTTTTATCCCAGAAAGGTAACCGTTTAATATAGAAAATATGATATAGTCAACTACTGTAAATGATTATGTAAAAAATATCTACCTTCAACTGCACATTTTTGGTTATCCTATACTCAAAAAATCGTTATAGCAAATATTTGTGTCACAACGTGGAAATACTGCTTAAGTCTTGGATAAGTTTATTTACGCGAGGGACATTAATAATGTAGGTACCCCATTATAATTAAAATTCGCTTGGAGCAAACAGCAAACGCTAAGACTGATTTAAGTAAAGCAATCAAGACTTCAGTACGAGTTTTAAGTAATTAAGTTGCGATTTATATCGTGGGTTACTGGACAGATTCAGCTTAATCGATAATACCCTGCAATCTGGTGGTATTTGCGTGCATTATGACCTGTCCTGGCTCTGGATTGTGCAATATTCTGACGCAATAATGACAAGGTTTTCTGCAGCTTGGTGAATGATTACTGTAACGATATTTTTTAAGTTACCTACGCGTCATACACATATATCGCGTGGTGTGGACAATTAATAAAAAGAGGAGACCTGTATATAAAATAGGTTAATCAATTTGATTAGTTATTGTGTAATACAGATGTTATAAAGAAGGAAGACTAAGATTGAAATTGTCATGATAAATAATATAATAATAATCAACCAGTCGAACCTGGCATGTCTATAAAGATAAAAAACTCCATTGTCTATTAAACAATTTTAAGACGAAACAAATTAAGCCCTGTTTTTCGCCTGTAGAAATATCACTATATTATTGCTACGATTCTCGTCGGACGTCCACTGCTGGACAAGCCTCTCGAAAGAAATTTATTATTACCGGTCTATTATTACCGGTTATGGTTTTACTATATCAATTCCCTTTTCTAATTGAGGATAGAGTAGGGTATGTTCTTTTTATATTCAGATTTAAAATCTTATAAAACATATTTGTTTATCAGAGGCATATAAGTAGAGCAAGCGGATTCAATGTTTATGATTCGCATTCACAATCGATAGTCCATGTGACATTGACCTACTGTTTAAATTTAATTTATTTTTGCTTTTAATTCAGTAAGCCCAAAAGTAGGAGAACTGATATCTTGTACTTAACACTGCAAATAATTCAAAAGCTTCAAATATCTCCGTTACAATATTTTTTTTATCCATATATTTTTTTGTATACAAATATAATAAAACTATATTGGCTTTTAATGGCTTTTAATGCCTTTTTTGTAAATACATCTTGTTTTTTTCTCATAGTGGAAGTCAAAAAAAGCGTTTGGTGTTGCAGCTACTTAACTATAATTTACAACCAACATTGAATTACACAGACAATAGCAAAAGAATAATCATTCTTCATAACGTGGGGTATCGGCAGAGTAGAATAGCACCTTCTCCGAACCAGGTGTCGTAAAAGGCTACTGAGGTTACCTTAACCGACAGATGGCGGTATATCCACCCGAAACTTTGTAAGTCAACTGCACAGGGCGGAAATGGGCAGCTGCATCCCCGTCGCAGAAGCTTCGCTCTGTGATTGCCAGCACGACCCCCTTTTTGGGGAGGCCTATGTTCAGCAGTGGAATGTGATGCTATGGCTAGCATGATGAATCATTCTTCAAAGAAAATATTGTCAATTACTCATAAAACACCATACCCACGTCGTAAATTCAACCCATTTATCGTTAATTTTTTTTAGGACCATGTTTTCTTAGTAAACAGCGTTTTAAAGTCGTAAATATAGTCATACTATGTATAGTTATGTAACGAAACACTTTAAAAAGAAATATATCTCACTAAGTTTTCGGATATGTATGTATTCGTCGTGTTAGAGTTCCTTATCCTCTAAAGTTTTCATCCGAGTTGAATTTTGATCCTAAGTTGTCTCATACATTTTTATAAGACTCTGGGGGTGCATTTAATCTTAGGCTATTTTATTTATAAATGAGATCCCTGTCAATCATGTGGACCTTTAACATTTTGACCGGACGCCTTGGGTCATTAAACCTTAAATTCTCTGGAAACATCCTATTTGAGGATCAACGTTCTGATCTTTTTTTATATAAATGAATGGACATTTTGTCGGACCGTGCGTCGTGGTGTTTGAGAAGTGTAGAATATTCTTAGTGAATCGTCTAATAGTTGTTTAAATTCATTTCAAAAGTGAATTTGTGATTTTTCCGAGTGGTTATTGTATTTAAATAGAGTCAATCTGTTGTACCTACTTTTAAATATATCATTAATGGTTTTGTAGCTATTTTAGTTTGTTGTTTATATGAAGCAGTTTCTTCTTCAAGCTTAATTTACTCGTTAAGGGCGCTATGAATATAAATATTGTTATTTATAAAACTTCATGTCTTTTGAAGGTCATAAGACTCTTGATTGTAATAACCTTTTTACATTCACAAATTCCAAATATTGGTAGTGATAAAATCCTTATCTACTTGTAATTGTAGTATACGTAAGATGTATATCGTTAACAAACACGTTGATAAGTTAGCATCATTGGGTTTAAATATGATTCTGGCTACGATTTTGAGATGCCCGACTATCGCCAGTGGGATTAAGGTCGATGATGTTTTAAATTCATATTAATCCTTGACCCATAAACGGTTGATGTGCGACAGACTGTTTAGCTTTGGTAAATATTGGCATGCTCGTGTCATCGTGAGACGTGAAACGCCCGTTAACACTAACTCCCGGTGGATTTATCTATGCTGGTCCAGAATAAGGTTAGAGACAACGTTAAGGTCTTCAAATGTATATTCTATTCAGTTGATAATGAATGATAGTATCTCTTTCTTATACAATTTAGGTATATTTGGATGATGTGTTACTTTAAAGTCAGGTATTAAACTTTTTGTATTATAGATATATATACGGTGGGGATGGGCAGCAGCATTCCCGTCGCGAAAGCTGCCCTCTGGGATAGCCAACACGCTTGCCCGATTATAGGCAACATTCTCCCTTTATTGGTGGACAGTGGACTTCCAAGGGCTGAAATGATAATGACGATGATTATAGATGTAATATTAATAATACCTACTAGATATAGGTCCAATAAATACGGAGTTTAGCCTATAATTGCCGCGTTGGGCCAGCGTGGTGGTAATCGCAGAGCGTAGCTTCGTGACAGGACATTTGCTGTTCATCCTCTGTGGGTATCGGTTGGATTTACCGCTATCCAAGGGTTCCAATACCTTAGTTGCCTCATACGACACCTGGTAGAAGCAGATGTATTATTCTATTATGCTAAAACCCCACGACGATTAGCAATATATGTTTAAGAAAATGCGTATATCAGTTGTGTTCGAATGTTCAGTGACGGATCCCACTATCTCCTATTAAACGAATTACAAAGTCTGTTGTTCAAATGCTTTGGAGCGCATCGGATATCCAATAGTATTATATCTGTCGTATCTACCTAACAGTCTCTCATGCCCGCATTGATACCCTCTTATGATGCTTTATCCTCTGCTGCTCATGCATGTCAAAACATCAGTAAGTATGTTAAAGTTTAAACATTTATACACTCTCAACGTCTGAAAAATATTTTCCTATGTTCGGTTTACAAATTTTAAAACGCATTAACTTTGTAAACGAGTTTCCCAATGAACAACATGTGCGTTATAAAAATAAATGAATTAGTGTAGCGAATTTAAAGAGCTTAATTAATTCGCGTGGATACTCCGAGTTATATCCGGCACGCCTCTTTTGTGATATAATGTAGTATTAACAGCGTAATAAACTTGTTTTAAAAATGGATATAGCGCATGATACACTTTAATTAATGTGGTACGAGCTGACTAACCTGTGCTTCTTTTACTAATATAATATTTTCAAGCTGATTTACTTTATTTTCATACTTCACTTAAATCAATACCAGTATTTCTTTCCTGTAGTTACATGATTATATTACAATTGTATATAGACGGAATTAACAAGTAATGCTTATGTGACGAATTTATATTGCCTGACTAAGCTTGACACTAATTTTTGTTGCGTGGTCGATAATTATTTGCAGTAGGAAGCTCTGTCTGAGTCATAAGATGTAGCATTATTTTAGTTTGTTTCATCACGAGTTGTTGGGAACGCGGAAAAATCTCATTAGTGACGAGTTTTTAGAATATTCTTACTAGTACGTACTCTCATCGAAGAAGAGTTTATTCCTGATCTCTCGAACTTCGTTGAGTTCGAGGAGTCCCAAGGTGAAATCAATATCACGGCGCAAACTTTTTAGCGCTGTCGCAGATAATCGCGGTTTTGAAGGTTACATGCAAAAAGCTACTTTGATTTATATCGTTAATGATGAGAACAACAAGCTAGGTACGTCTTTGAAATAGAGTAAAAGTCTGAAGGAGGTTTTGTTATGATATTTTGTCATGGCTGTGTCCGTTTAATTGTTCAGTTACGATGGCTGTAAAATTATTGAGTTGGCTTATTATTGTTTACATGGAAATTATTGGAGAGTTCAATGAAACCTCCGAGGTCCCGACTGTTACAGTGGTCTGCAACAATGGTGTCGACATTGAAGCAACATTGTCACCACGTCGCCTTCCGGTGCGTAGGTCATCCCAACAATGAGAATATACGAGACGAGGGCCACTTAAAAAACTATATTCAACTTGCTCATAGAGCACATCCTTTTTAAACAACTTTCGTGGCCATGACGTCGTCATGAATTGCGGAGGATAGGCTCTGAGCAGTTTATATATCGCTGCGTCATTGTGAGAAATGGTCGCTTTGTGTATTACGAGAATTAGATTATTATGTTATTGTCTTCTGTAGCTTGTTGCCGACTAGGCTCTGGACTTGATGTTATCTAACATGGGTATATTAATGTTAATTATATTTTTTGTTTGTTATATAAATAAACCGCATTTTAAAGCCGTTAAAAAAGCAGCTTTATTAAGAAAAATAAAGTTAGGTCTAATGACCTAACTTTATTTTTCTTAATAAAGTTGCTAAAAATTATTATTTTTATTTAATAATTGACATATTTATAATTTAGATTATATTTATAAAAAGTATAACCGACAGATCCAAACTAAATATCGAACCTTTATCTTGTCTGCACTTAAATTAAATTTATTTACAAATAAATAACACACAACTCGTGCAGTTTCGTCACATCATTCAAACACTTTACTACTGATCGTGGCATTTACTTATTTTAAATAAAGATTTGATTACGCTTTAAAGTTTATCCTGTGACCGCTCGCTGAAAGACAAACAGCTATGCTTTCTCGCCGGTTAAATTGCGGAACTGAAACATCGATCGAGGTCGCTACAGTTTCCTGGATAAATTATAGATACGGAAAGAGGATCGCATGAGCCAATTAAACAGCGTTTATCTGAAACATTATTTAAAGGGAAATATACGTTTGGGCATGTGTTACGTTGATTTTGTTTCCGCAAATGATAGTGTAGATAATATTTTCCCGTTTCGTATGTGGAGGCGGGAGCCCTCGCAGATAGTTCGAATTTTTGACACAGTAAACAGATAGTCGACCTACTTTCCAGCATTGTTCGGCACACCGGAGCACGCGGCGTTAAGCCAAATCTATTTTGGATTTTTATCTACGTGGACGCGCGCGCGCTGTCTGCCTCGCCACAATTTTTGCAATGTTTACAATTACCACGCGGTTTTCTATGCCTTTTATTTTGTCATTTCATTATCTTCTGTTAATATAACAGAAGTTTTAACACATTATTTAAAATTTATATTAAATTGTTATTTATCAAGGCTCTTGCTGACGGCGTTGATCACAAGACGAATTAAATATTATTTATATTATAAAATTATCGTCTTATTTAATAGATGACAACCAATCTACAACATATTACGTAACCAAAACCCCTTTTTAAATATACTTTTTACAAATTATAAAGTCTCTAGCGATTGTCAAGGCCTTAACGAACTATCTCGAAATGTTGATAAGATATAATATTGTGTCGTCTTTACATATATTTGAATTTATTCACGCGATTTATGCGTGTGATTCGTATCCATTTTTTTATGTATATACCTACTTTATTGTGACACTGGAGAGTCGTTAAAAGTAAAAAACAGACATCCCCTATTCGTTGTTGTTTGAAAGGAGGCTAGGATTGTGTTTTAAGAATATATTTATTTTTGAACACATTGGGGCCATTAATCGAATAAAGGCTAAATAATAATAATAAATACACTTAGCCAATACACCCAATGCAAATGTTCTACTGATAATATAGGTTTAGTGGTTGCCTTCTGATTGGACCGTTGCCCAATTCGTTTTAAAATTGCGTCGAATCCATTTGCGTATGCGGGCATCGTTAGGTCATCATAAATAAACGTACCTTAGTGCGAAAACGGCGTTTTGTACAAATTGTTATGCACCTGCTTATATCCACACTCTCCTTTTAATTTCAGGTACATAATCCTGCCGACATCGCAACGTGTTCCCTGCTCGATAAGATCTTCGGTCCATAATCACTATTATAATACTGCCTGTTTTCAAACGGCTCGCTGCAGAGTTTCGTGGTTCACTCAAGCTGATTGGAATCTATGGAAATCTAGACCTTTCAATAGTAAGCTGAGAACTAAAAATTATAGTTTATCCATATGTAGATGTTGTTCCATGTTCATTCACCCGGATACGACTATGTTTGAAATTAGGAGCGTGTCTCCTGCAGTGGTGGACGATGCCAAAGTTTCATAGATTGTGCTATTTCCGTGCAAACTAAAAACCGCTGACGCACGCAACCGGTCAAAGCTCCGGGGGCTAACGTTCGTCTGTCAAGTATATAATAGCTCCTTTTTATTTCTAAAATGATATTTCCGCTATTAGTTCCACGGTTTGGCCTGAATTTAAAGTGACAGCTTTGATATTGCGGTGTTTACGTAACGCGTTGCCATCACCCTAAAATACAACAGAGATAGCACGGATCATATGATGTTATATACATTTAAAATGGCCTGTGTCTCGCCTCGGCGTACGGGCTTGCAGTGCTGATGACGGATAACGGTTAACGTGCCCTTTTCACTATGTACCCTAGAATTTGCTACTCGTCTGTTGCGATGCATTTGCATTGCACCGTTTCGATTAAGCATGTCACAAAAACTGGGCCAGCGCAGGTCGCTGGGCCCCGGCTCATGAATATTCACGCTACCATAGAAAGAGGCAATCCTGCTGCAACACTGACGCTTATAATGTGCTCATTAGGATGGAACTATTATGCACCACTTATACTTTTATGTTCGCTCTAACACTTTTGCTTTTCATCGTCGCGAACGCTACGGTATTGATTACGCCATTTTCACGACAAATAACAAAGGTACAAATACAAAGGTTGACATAATCAATCACTTTGCATTGTACGTTTTCACCTTGCCGGACTCAAAGTTATCTGAAGCAATGAACTTAGTTATAAATTTCTAAAAATACTTTAAAATGGAGATGTATGTTTCCTAATTGTATAATTTGAGTTGAATGGGTATTTTATAGTATTGTAAAACAGTTGGTGCATTGGTAGATACATAATCAATTCACTCGATATTTTATAACGTTTGAATGGTGTGGAGGGTTTGACCTAGGTGGGAGAAACCAGTCAGGACAGGTGCGGCGGCCGCTCGCCCTTTGTGTGGAACGCTGCCGGCCGTAACGGAAGGCGTGACCCACTGTTGGGAATTGCACACATGACCAATTACTTTGTATTGTAGCCAGTTTTTGCCACTTTCCCTGCAAACGGTCCGGCTACTGTCAATGTTTGCTCAAATTACTCACAGATGCGACAGTTCTCGGTTAAGTTTTCAACCATCAATCATCCTGTTTTGCTAGTTTCTGTAATCAACAGTGATATATTCCACCGTATGGGGCCAGCAAGCCGCCATCTCGAGCGAATTGATGGCTCGCCGACAATATTAATCTATCAAAAAGATAATAAATAATATATTGCTGCATATTTTATAGCTAGATTATATATATTTTGAATTACATTTTATATTTGCAAATTTCCGTGCTCTGAAGTAGAACAGTTTCCGCGAAACTCGTCCTAGTTTCTGATAGACCCATTTGCGAGCCACTAAAACCATCAAGGTTGAGATTTACACGAGGTTGAAGCTCACAAAATATTTTCAGAATGTAAACGATTTAATTGAACGCGTGCCTAAAGCTACAATAGTTATGGCCGAATTGTGTTTGTGAACGGCTACAACCAGGCACTCCTTAAATATTTACTTAAGGTACGCTGATTATGTACATTGTATTTGGTATCTGGTTTGACCATAATTCTTATGTCCACGATAACGAGAAGTCATTTGTTGCTTAGATGTTAGAACATTAGCTGTATTTTAGGTTCATTCCTTATAGCTTTTCTGGAATGGACATGCCTAACTTCATTCTGAGCTCCCATATCTGGCTCACTACACGCATTTTATGAGGAACTTGGAACTTCTTGTGAAAGGTGGCATTCTGCTGCGAGATTTTTCTTCTGCTATTGACACATGGCGCCATTAATGTAATTGCGTCATTTGTAACTGTTTATTATTCTGCGGGAATCTACACTGTCAAATGTTATTAGCATGATGAAAGGAAGTTCATTTAAATTTTGTTTTCTGCTGTTTCCATATTTGGAATCTGTACGATTTTCAGTTAATGATATTGCGTCATATTTATATCGGTCGTCACGTTTGGTTTTATCGGTAGCCATTCGTACAACCAGTCCCGAGCCAGCCCAAGGTTGAGCCGGCTATGCAAATGAGAGCGTTGGTAAACACAAAGTAATGAGCGCCCTAACTAACAAATTATAGGAGCGATCTGTTTCAACCTGACCCGCAGGCGAACAAGCAGGTCTTTCAAGGTACAAAGGAAGCATTGATAAATTGTTCAACATTGTTGCACAAGAAACAGAGTAAAATGTAATGTTTTCAAATAAATCATCGGCAACATAATACCAGCGTAGGACGCGTCCACTGCAGGACATAGGCTTTCCAATAGGCATACTGCATCCAGCGCAATCCTGCAGTTGTAGTCAGATCGTCTGTTTGCTTAAAAATAAATACATTTATTTTTTGTTTATAAAATGGCACAAAATAATTATAATATTTATATTTCTCGACAAATCAATTGAAATTTGTATTAATGCAATCAACAATAACGGTCATTCGCACCTATCGTCACATAGCAAATGAGCCCTCTGGCTTCATTCCAACCACGATACCCACGATAAGCAAGTATTCGACTACTAATTGTGTGCAAATTGCCCCTAATAGATAGCATTTCCTTTTTCTACTTGTCACTTGAATAATCGCGATTGACGTAACTATAGTAATAAGATTTGTGAGTAATCCATTTAGGGTTACGCTATGTCACGAAACCCATGTTAAATAGGCAACTCGTGCCTACATTACGGCTTGAAAAACAAGTTTTACAATAAACATTGTACCACTAAGAAATACTGTTTGAACTAAAGTCGTAAATACATTGTCGTTATCAGAAATGTGTGAATCGCTTTGCTTGGCAACATTTTATAGGGACAACATAGAAAATGTTGCGCGCAATAGAACGCTCGTTGCGCCTTGTTGACATTTAACTTGAGGAACCTACTTTACAAACCACGGTATGTCTACGGAAAACAACGACATGCAAGTTATAGGTACGAGTATAGTTACGATTAAAGGCCACGTCGGTTTTAGTCACGCACGATTAAGCATTTGCGATTGTTGGTTTTTAGTTACAGAGGGTTGTTGGCTGACTCATGCCACTGGTTCAAATCAATTATGGAATGTTATAAACATAGTAAAGTGTATACCTATTTAGTCGTTGATATTTATTTTATAGGCACTAACACTTGCTTGTATTTAAAATTAATATACAAAACAGGTATTTTCAAAATCGTACGACTGGTGTTAATATTCATACAAGCACAAATGTTCTGCGTCAGCGGTCAAGGTTATGCGAAATGGCGTCTCATAAACTTATTTGGATAGTGCTATTTAATTGCTTCCATAAAAATTCAAGTAAATGCGTATAAAGCTTAAGAGTAAAAAAAATCCTTAGCCATGTGGTGCTGTGTGGTGTGATCTACGTCGCCATGTGTCAGCTGTTTTCCACACCGAAATAACGAACTGCGCAGCGGATGGAATGGAAACGGCATCTATATATACGTCTTACACTCTCCTCAGACAACATAAATGTAACATGGCGACGACGTCTAAAATTATTTTGATATATAAGTACTGTACCTGAAAGGACAATAAGATTGGTTGAGAACATAGTATAGTCGTGGTAGACGTTGCATTAATTTCTATGCTCAGTTTTGTTTACACTATTATTTATTTGTTCTCACGTGCTGCACCATATAATGCTAAGTAATACGTTATGTTAATATTGCTTTAAATGTGCCTTTATCAACAATCGGTCGTCGTGTTTCCTTCCCCTGGACTAATTGATACTTACTGCTTACTGCGCAGTTGACTGGCTATTGTGGTCTGCGAGTGTGCTATAAGTAGATTATTTTACCATTACTATGATTGTGAATATTCCTCTCACATGTGCGACATGTAGACATTATGCGATGATATTGCCGTTTATCAAAATATTATGTGAAATATTTTATGATTAGATATATGTTAATTTGTCTGTTGTTGTTATAAACTCAGGACAATATTATTTTATAAAAAATTGTGTTTATTATCTTTGTAAGCTGTCGATTTGGATTTAAAATGTAATAAATAACATTGGTATTTAGATGATAATCTTTTGTAAATGTATCTTTTTAACACTATATACGATGAATCACATGAAAACATGTGTTTAGTTTTAACTCTGGTTGCATACAACTCAAAAGAAATTACATCATTTGTCTATAAGGAACTCAAATCACCAATTTTAAATACTCTATTGAAAAGTAAATTCAATAATATTTTTAGTGAAATTGGCAGTACCTATACTTATTTTTACACGTTTTAAATCCAGCTATAAAAATAATACACATTAAATCAAACGCACAACGGGCGCTATTTGCGATGAAATAAAAGAAAATAAACTATACAATAGAAACAATTTGTAAAGAGGGCCGCGTTAAATGCTTATTTAGTGACAAATATTGTTTTGTTGTATCAATATACAGTCTCGGAAGACACAACGAAAACAAACAGGACCCAGACTTGACACAAAGACTCGTCTATCGCATACTAATATTTGATCCGTTGACAAATACCCGGAAAAAACGAACGCTAAAGAATGAACTCGAGTCAAGTACTTTTAGTTAATAACCGTATATTGTTTACACAATTTGATGCAAAATTTTATTTCTCTACCGTAAGTTATTCCCCTACAGTTGTTGCTGTTTGATTTTTAGTTCAGGAACATATATTGTTTTATTTTTTTCTTTAGTCACCTACAGTTGAGCATGTGTTGTAAGTTTGTATTCAGCGAGTTCCCCGAACTCTCTTTAAAGAATTGAAACAGATAAAATGTTCTTTTGTCATATTATCATTATGATACCGTTTTAATGCATATTCGATACCTAGTTTCGTATTATATGGTGTAACAACTCTGATAAGATTCTATCTGAAATTTAGAACAATCTCACGACTTCTTTTAGTTTTCTCCGAACTTACTGTCATAGCTATTTTGGTTCATAATTTTGGCTTAGCGTCGAAAACTATATGAATGTTAGGAGTTCTTAGTATGTGACACGCGGTTCTTAATTACATTCACTACTAGACGCATTGCGTCACCTATTCCAGGCAGCTTTCTTGCGAGAATGACCTGGCGAAAGGAGCTGGCTACCCGCCAAAAAATCTGCCTAGACTTCTCATAAAAAAAATAATAATATACTTGATTTTTCACTAGTCTGCTGTTGACAAATATTGCCCTGAGCGCGTCGTTCATTTTAAAGTCAGAAGGTATAAATTTATTCTTAATATGTTCCGCGTTTGTTGCTGGAACGTGACACGCGTTTGCATGTTTTAGGAGAGCCCGAGTGCAATGACGTCAAGTGGAACGTTAGGTTTTCATTCGTCTTCCAGATTGCTTCCCTGTTGTATTTGTATTATGTGACGCGGTTCACGTGGACACTTGCGCAATTTAGTGACGTATTTCCATTTTTTCGTGCTATAATTACATTGATATATTATTTAAGAAAAAACAACTAAGGTTGTCTTTTGCATAGACAAACAAGTTGATAGCTATTTTAATGGCAGACAAGGATCTTAATGGGTATTTGTAATATTTATTGCACATAAAAGCTTTTATTATATTATAGCTGAAAAAGTATGACTTTCGTTTTAACATTAATTTAATCCGAAGCATTTTTTTCTACTTTGTACAGACAATCATTTATCCTATTTTCTTATTGTAACGCAATGCCATATTTTGATGAACAATAAATAGTAGATAAATCAAACGAATGATGTAGGCGTGTTTAAAAGGAACCATAGAAAAGTTACAGCCGATGGAGTTCTCTTTATGTTTTGTCTAAACATAGACTTCTGTAAAAAAAAAACAAATAACTAATAAAATACGCACTTCCACCTAATCTGCTTCAATGACTCTCAGACGAAATAACTTTTACTCGTCAATATAAATATTATGGAGTTTTGTAGTTAGCGATATAACTCTGGGTTGCGAGGTTCGGGTAAATGTCATGAGTCACATAATAAGTGTATGTACCTTCTATCTACACTTGCCTATGTAAATTTGCTCTAGATTACTTCATATTAATGTACTCCTTTGAGTCAGGTGCTATGTCGTGATAATTTTATATAATTTTGTACCACAGGATCTAGATTTGTTTGTTTATAATATTAACGCTAAGGAAGGTGCTAATGAGAATTAGCAAGTTGGATTAAATTTTGCATTCTAGTGATAACCATGCCTCAAATCGGGTATGGGCAAATGAATTGCTTGCGTAATATTATTTGATTTGAAGAGTTAAGTAAACAAAATTATAAAACCTAACTCTCTTTGTATAGTAAGGTATTTCAACTTCATATAGGTGTTATATTATGCTGTAACGTTAAATAAAGTAATTCAATATGAATATTCTTAGGCAATCATTTAGCTGTATCTATAACAATTTCACAAAATGTACCCTAAATATTTGATCAAATACAATAACAGTATAAAATTATACTTAAAACGATCTAGAATCAAATTAGAAATTTATTATAAAGGCTGTGTTTGTTGAGTTCGATATAGAATGCCCGGTCATCTGCCAATATTAAAATACCCAATATTTTTTATTACGTGCATCTTAACGAAAGACAAATTGCCTATTATTACTGCACCAATCAGCGGATACCTTTTGATATACTGGTTCATGACACCAGCTTCGTCGAGTCACGTGGCATCGTTTCAACACAAATTAAAACACAGATAATCCGCTCCATTCGATCTAGTCGAGTGTATGCGATTCGTGAAACTTTATTTGTATAGAGCCGACCATCTCCTACTTAGATTTCTGTTTTCAATTAACACGGGCGCGAGCCGATAGCATTGTTGTGTCTGGTTCTCCCACGTCAGATAGACGCCACTTTTTCTACGTTTCAAAATTTCTGCGATATCAACATCGTAATTATGACATTTTACACTCTTTGGGTTTTTACTTAAATTGTTGGTTTATCTTTAAATGCGTCTTCAATTGCTCTCGCATAGCTAAGATGACAACGGTTAAGTGCAGTTAATTAAAAAAGAGATTGGAGTGCGTTCCTATATTTACCGGGGTTTATTTTTATTCATCCATGCGTGAAGTCCGTTTATCGGCTTCAGAATTATTGATTACTGGTAAATTATAGTAAATTATGTTGTAATCTTGATCTGTGTCACTTGCAGGACATTCACCTTACGCGTAAGGCACTGATACGTTAGACACAGTATTTATGATGGACAGCTTCAATGGTTGTTGTAAACACTTACTTATTAGTGTTATTAGAGTTCAGTGCTAGGAGAGATTTTATAGGATCCAATTTACAGAGCAGTACCTCCTGTTCACACCTTTTTTGAAAGGCTAACTGAACTACCGCAAATAATAAAAGTGGATGCTTGAAAATAAATTTCTGTAAAATCTACAAAATATTTTATTTGAATTGTTTTGTACACAATGTTTGGCCTGACGAAATTTCTAATACTACGTAAACTAAAACATAAAGATAAGTAAAAAAGGAAACGTGACTTTTCACAAAAAAACTGGTAATATTGAAATTAATAAAGCAAATAATAAATTTCATGACTTTCACTTGACTTTGTCGATCAATAATATTTTCAAGATTTGTGTTATGAACAGTATAAATCAGCTATGACGTACAGTTATTAATATTTATTATGCCTATTACACGTTCGTACTACATATTAAATACCTTATTATCTCACAAGAAGAAGCAGTCACCGATAAAATGTGCAAAAGTATTTCAGTTTGTTAATAGTATTCACGTTTGAATAGATTTTCACAGTAACGTATTTTTGCATGAAAATTATAATTACAACCCTGTGCTGGAAAGTCATTAATCGTCGTCAAGTGATTTCAAACAGGACCGGATGTAAGCGACTTGCAACCAGTCTGATCCTACGGAATATTATTAATATGAACTTTGGTTGTTAATTTTTAATAATATTCAATCAAATGTTTTCTGTTTTAAATGCGAATTGAGAATATTTCCTCGCGAGCTATACCTATTCTCAAGAGATGGGTCATGTTCAATGAGCCGCGTAAAACAGCCAACCTTCAAAATGCTATTAGGTTTCAATGATGTTTTATAAACAGCAAAGAGATCGAGTGCTATCGCCCCACTCGTGCGTCAACCGGCTGCACTGTGATAGCGCCATGTTATGTTTGAATAGTACGTTCATCTGGTTAAAACCTCGACATTTAAAACTTCAATAATAAAAAAATCGGTACAACTAAGCGAAATATATAAGAAAAGACTTAACTTTACTTCTTTTTTGTAAATATTAAGATTTTACTGATGAGCTTAACTTGCTCGCTGAAAGTAAATAGAAATGTCAATTTTCGGAAATAGTAAATAGGAAATTTATATAAACAAAAGTGACTGTTTCTAAGCGCAAAACTTGAGAAAGGTTTTAACAGATTTAGTTTTTTTTGCATATCCTCAAGGCACCTGGAAACTTTTAATAAAGACAAACATAGTGTCATTTAAAATTAATTATTCTGTGTATCAATATAAATCAATCCAAAAGATTTTTTATATTTTCTCTTCTCTTGAACAAAACAATACTTTTCTTTTTGTCACATAGTTTACGTGAATTGTCAACGCCAATCTAAACAAGACTGGGTCAACAGGATAATAATACCTAATAAAGAATATAGACCCGACAGACAGAATTTTTTTTAAGTATGCTTTAGCGTTCCCCGAGTAAAGAGAGATGAACGATTGGTAAATGATGAGCTCTTTTTTTTAGAAACAACCCATTATGCATTAAGACGTCATTTGTTCGTTATTCTTGGTAATTCTGATGTAAGGTGATGACCATGCAATGCAGTTTGGCGGCAGAAATTGACGTGTTAACCCATGAAGATGTGTATGTGTCTTACAACAAGTACAAAATCATAAAAAGAATTAAAAAAATTACGCCTGGTAAGAAATGTTTGACTCGGCAATAAAAGCTTGCTTGGTTCCAAAGACAACATTTGTAAAAAATACAACCATTTCTCAAAACCATATAAATATCTGCGTATCTTTATCTCCTTAAAAAATCTTGCCAAAAATGTTTTGGTGTTGTTTTGATCAAGATTATAAACGTCCGTGTCACACGATATTACGACAATGATGTTTTTGTAGGTTCGTGCCAAATACGAGAAAGTAATAATTAAATTTAGATACGTCGCTTTATAGGTACCAAGTGCACCCGTACTTCGTGAAGCAAGAACGAGTTTGGGGCATGGCAAAAAATGAAAGTTGATTAAAGGAGTCGTGTAAGAGAATTATGACGAATCCGTGAGTATATATAAAAACCGAGACCTTTTGTTGTTAAACGAGCACAATTAGTACAGGTGCATCCCAGATAGATAAATCATTTGTTTCAGTTCGCTTATTTTGTGATGAGAGTGAGAACAATCAATTTAATTTTTTGTAACCTACATAGCGATAATAGCTTCTGTCAGCGATGATTGAAGGTCGTGTAATATGTATGTGACGGTGTGCCGTCAAAAAGTTGTTGTCAATATTGACTCGTGAGTGTTAAACGAAGAAACGTCAGGTGGCCGATGGAAAACATTTTGTTTATCACTGGCCGGTTGTGCAGGAGTTGCTAATGCATAGCACATTCTCTATTTGCGTTCCTACGGAGTGCGTATTTGGATACTTGTAAAGTGTAGAATAAGCGTGAAAATTGTTTTCAAATCGTAAACAAGTGGCGTGTTTCAATTATCTTGTAGTATTGAGAGATAAAAGATAATGGTTCAGATCACGGTCAGGCGTATTATAGCACTCTATCATGATTCTGTTATTTTTAGAATAAATACAATTAAATTGTTTTACGCCGTAATATGTATTTTAATTTTAACACCGACTTACAAACGTAATAATGTTTAACATAATAAGGAAAATAATGTGGATCACTCGTTTAATAGAAAATAAATTATATTTTACATTGCAAATAATTAATCAGGGAAAAGAATAAGATTTTGTTCTTACTATTATAACGATAGTGTCAATGCTTACTTCTGATGTGATTGCTGAGGGCTTTTCTAGTTAGATTCGGGAAATCAATGTCACCGACCATTTTTTTTACAAATTTACCTTCCGAGGTTTTTCCTAGTTTATAAAATGACAGCGGTCAGTTTGTCCATTAAGCAGTAGTATTTATTGCGTAAAATATCCTGGATAAGACAAAAAATACTTCATTCTTTCGTTTACGGAAATTTGTATAAACAAAAAATCGAAAAAAAAAAATCGTTGTCCCCCTTTCTTATGTAATACATCACATTAGGTGTTTGTTTCTGTCGTGTCTATGCTATAAACAACTAAGAGTTATATGTACAAGTCTTTTATGTTCAAAATTATTTGTATAAACAATTATTAGAGGATTTGATATGACAATTTATTTACAGTGCGGTAAAGGATGGAGTAATATTCAAGCAAATGTGCGAAATAGTGTGCAACACTTTAAACATACAAAGAAATAGTTAATATGACTTATGACTAACCGCCGCAAACACAAATGAAACCAATCATTCCAGACAATTGTAAAATCGGAATTCATTGAATAGATACAATCAATCGGAAACTAAGTTAGGTAATTTATCCATAACGCCAGTACTCTTAGTATTATCATGTTAGTTTCGGCCAAATTAACAGCTATTTACTAGACAATAATAAAAAATCATCATCGTCAACTATTAGGTTTTCAAAATTACCGTTAGATACAATTAAAGGAATGCGTGCACCTGTGTGTTAGGAAAGTTATACACGTAATATATTTACGCGGCGAACACAAAAGCGTTACGTTTAAACTGATCAATGCCAGCAGCCGTCAACGACGCGCGCAAGGACAACGGTCCCGTGGTGCGTACGTGCCCACAGCAACGAACGCGTGTTTACCGCACCCTATCTCTGGGACCCCGATTTCAGCCTAATATCACACTAATAGCTTTTCTTATTAGCGTGCCATTTAAAATTTTCCATGTTTATTCGTAGTAGCTCGGACTCAATAATGAAGTGCATGCAAATCAAGACGTCTATCAATTTGTCGCTTAACCCAGTTTTTAATAATGATACAGATCGGTGCTTGAAGGTTGCAACGTAAAAACAAATTTTGTCTTTTGTTTCTTTTAAGACTTCAAACTGATGTTTTGACAAATTAATTCAATATGTTAATGTTAATGAAACTAATTGATTCAATTGTTAATCCGCCTGTCTACTAATTATTTTACAAATAACGTATTGAGTGTATAGCCTACTTCGAACAACTTCCGATACCAATTTAATCCTCTGGTCAATCTATCATGGGATAAGATAAAAAGTAAAGTTTGGTTATCAGGTTACATAGTAATTTTAGTGCGCAATATGTTTCGGAATATTTTATAAAATTTTCGGAGCTGTCTTTGATATGATTCATGCTTGATATGAAACCGTACAATAAAACTCCAACCTCTTGCTGACAAATGATGTAAGATTACAGTAACAATCCTTTATTAAAAGTACAAGCGTGCACAAAATGTTTGCACCCTTCTTTTACATTCACCTGTACCGAATAGGGTGCAGTGTTAGAGGGTCGATGTCCTCGTTACCGAAAGGGCATTGACCTCAGACGTCAGCTGTTGCACACAGATGTGAGTTCATATCTCGCGTTTGACCTAGTTTGCACACATCGACGGTTTGTTGTTAACTGCGCCCGTCACCACAGCGGGCTGGACAAAAATATTGACCACGTGGCGCAGACGAGATGCTAGACTTAAAACTAAATATTGTCCCTTTTAAATCTTTTTCTTTTTTAAAATAGGTTCATCGAGTGTGATTTTAGTTTCAATATTTTATCCGAGCCTGACTTAAGCTTCTCTTAAGAGTCTAATCTGTAGCAAATATTTTTAGCGATATCTTTATAAAATGTATTATTTATCTATGATATGATAAATGTATATAATAATATATAACTTAAATTACAGCTATATTTGAGTTCTTGAAAACATAACAAGATAACATCCGTAGGTACAATAATAACTTATAGTGTCAATTATAATCGTAAATATTGAGGTTTCATAAATCATTGATATGTTCGACCACGTGTTGTCGAATTACATAAATGCAGTTGAGACGACAAAGAGAAGGGCTTTCCAAGAACCAAACCGCTATGAATTCAAAGTAAATATGTAATATAAAACTTAGGTATTCGTGAAACTGATTTGTTATTTTCTGAATTGTAATGTTTTTGTTTACATTGTTTACTGCGAAATAAATTTTATCATATCAACCTATCGTTAATATTTTGCCGTGTTCCATAATACGAGTAATTTTAGTACACATTACATAACAGCCAAATATAATTTCAAATATATATAATTTTGCACTCGCATCAGGATTATAGTGTAGACTCATTGTTTATTTGGAACCTAAACTTGTTATCGTATTGTTTTGTCTTCGGTGTTTTGTAGATGTGTTGACCTATTTCTGATGTAACACTGCTTGTAAATTACCTGTTAATATGCGTTGTTGTTAATAGGTTATTGTTTATCTCGTGTCGCGTATGTATCACGCGATCGTTCAAGCGTTATCTTCAACCAAATCATTCGCGTGATGATGCAGGTTTTATTTCTAGAGCCGAACACGACAAATTTTAAGACATCGAGTTCTTACTAACATGTATTACTCACACTTGTATTCGCTCGAAGGGTTTGAGAGGAAACTGTACAGTCACGTTCGCAATTTTGTTTCTTTACGTACTCATGTGATATTAGATAGATGCGTGGGTAAGGTAGGCAGTGAGAAGTGATTTTGGTTATGAGTCAATTTCGGTGTAAATTACTACTTCCTAAAAAAATCTACTTGTCTTTAGGCAGGATGAACATTTGAGAGATTGCGCTAATTTCTCAGCACAAGGAAAAAGTCGACTAATAAGATCTCGACAGCACAACGGTAGTGTAGTCCCCGACAAGGGAAAGATGCAGGTTCGAACCTTGCCTGTAGTGTACCTAGCTTTTTTGGTAAATAGTATTTCAGAAGATTTTTTAAGAAAGCAAACTTCGCACGATATTGTAAAATCGGGGGTATAAGTTTATATGGAAACTATTTTATAGCTATTGACTCCGAAAATATATTTAGAAACTACTAAAATTAGGATTTTTATGTGAAAGTTCGTCAGTTTTCAGATTAGACAAATTTCGAACTGGTATTTCAATGACGGATAGCTGATATTCAGGGGCTCATTTAGGTTTTTGATTTTCCCCCGGTCAATCGTTGAAGTGTACGTGCGTGCATAACACTAGAATGATTGCACCAGATTGGTTAATTCATATTTTATTATTTGTAATTTTCAAGACCAAGTTAGTTCGCTATCAATGGGTTCAGGAAGTTTATGTGGGGCAATATATAATACTTGTAGTTCTAGAATATAAATAACGTTACCACGTCATTACTTTGTAAACGTCTGTCAAACTACCGTTTGACGACGACGTTTACAAAGTATGGACATAGTTTTGTAGTAACGACACACGATTTTTTTTTATATTAGCATCATAAATTGATATTAATATTATTTGAATTAAATAGTATATACACATCAAGCATATTATATGAAATCAGCCTAAAAACAGAAAAGCTAATGTTCCAATTACCTAATACGTCAAGGTTACATAATTTATTCAAAATATTAGAAATGCGACAAATCTAAACACAAATCATTTGAATTAAACGTAGTTAGTGAAGTATATGTAGTTGGTGAAGTAATCTTTCTTTAAACTCTCTCTTCCAGTATTAACATTGTACAAGTTATGTTACGTGTACGTACCAATGCCGAAGCTTTGTATACGCTTTGAGTTTTTGTTACTTTTGTGACATATAAGTACTTGCTATTGTTGCAGTTTACCTTGTTATTAAAATAATATTAATAAATACAGTTATTTCACCACATTCTCAGAAATAACATACATACTCACTCTACAAAACAAATACTACAGTTAGCTCGCAAGTATAATGAACTTAAAGTATAGCATCTGCTGCTGAAGTAGGATAATACAAGAATATCTCAGCATACCAAAAAAAAGAGTCAGGAAAACTGTTTTTTATGGTGTAGTATCAACTAGTTTAGTTTAATAGGCTATTAAAACGCGATCCACAAAATTATGTTGCTCTAACATGCTCAGATTATTTGCGTGAAGTGAAAGTTAATTGATAATTTGGATTAACTGGTATTCGTTGATAAAACGCACAGTAAATAATACGTTGACTGACGATAAGTTTGAATCTTCTACGAAGGTGCCCGGAGGCGAGGGTCAAAGGCTGATAATTTACCATGCTGGCACTATGTCTGGCTATGTGCCCAATTGTCTATTATCATTAAAAGTTGTCAGTAAAAAATAATATACCATAGAAAAAAATAATTTGTAAGAAAAGTTCTAAGGGTATTTCGTTAACCTTCTAAGTTTAAATTAAATAATCCCCACGTGAGTCTATTGATTAATGCTTATCGCACTTTAACACCAGATGACTGGAAGAAAATTGCAAATTAGACGCGTAATATTATCGTGAAATATTGGGAACGTGATATCAATCTTCATTATAAACTTATTCTAGATTAGATTTTAATTTATTGTAAATTAGATTATATTAATAAATTAAAATATTGTAAATTAGATTATAATATAATTAGATAAGCTAGGTTATCCGTGAGGTACCGGCAGAGTAGAATAGTACCTCTCCCTGTACCTGTGTATTAAGAGGCCTTTGCATGTAATGTAATGAACTAACACCATTGCATGTAATTTGCGGACGACGCTGAGAAGGCTAATGCCGCGGTAATTTTTACAGTCTTGCTGCGACCCTTGTCCTTTGTACAGGGGGAGAATTACTGCTTTGCACCAATCATTTGGTACTTTGCCTGTCCTCTAGCACAGATTAAAAAGGTAGTACAACTGACTGGCTATTATTCCTTCTCCAGCCTTCAGCATCTCAACAGTCACTCTATCCTGCAGCCTTTCCAGCTTTTATACTTTTTAGTGCACTCAAAATCTCATCCATACATATATCAATTTAGCTGCCATCTTTCTTCTCTTTTTTCCTCTCTATTAAACTCATTCTCTGCATCATTTCTTTCAAATAGGCTTTTAAAATATTCCTTCCATTGATTATGTGTTCGCTCTTCACCTTACACAATCTCACTCATATGGTCTCTAATAACGCTAAGCTGGGAAGACTTCCAGAATGCAGCTTAATATTATCCTTAAAGCTATTAGATAACCTCAGATTCATCTTTTATTACTTCTTTCTTTTGCGCTAATATTTCTTTCACATGCTTTTTTCTCGCTTTATATTTCTCCTTTTTCTCGCTTACATAATTAATACCTTGCATTCTACAGTTATCCTTCGCTGATAACCAGTCGTACCAGGCCTTCTTCTTCTCACACTCTGCCATTCGTACTGCTTTATCACACCACGTATTCCTCATTTGGTGAACATTGTTTCTCTTAAAAACACCATACACATTTATAAAATGACCTAAGCGAGTTCAAACAAACAACCAAATAACTCTTTAGCTTTATAATATAACTCTGCCCAAAACCATTAAGTATGGCAATAAAATTGCCACTGAAGCACAGAATCTTGCCGAATTGTTTTCAGAATATTGCTCATCCGTCTTCACTACTTAAAAGGGACGCTCCCTTTTCAAGTACGATTCAGCCATATGTCAATTACCCTTTATTTTCTTACGTGTAACCAAGAACGATGTCTTTAAAAAACTCATGGGGTTCATAAGATTTGTCTTAGCATCTCTATAATTTTTTAAGTCTTATCAATTAGGTATTTCCAGATGTGTGGAAAGAGGTAGTATCCTATCCATTCTTAAAGCAGGTGAAGCTGCCGACTGCATAAATTATAGACCGATTAGTATATTAATCACGTCTTGCTAAAGTATTCGAGTCTCTGGTATATGATCAACATTACTACCACATTCACAAAAGAAAATCAACGCTGAGTAACTTACTTGATTACACTGTCTTTATCTCTAAAACCTTTAAAGTCCACAGCCAAGTTGATTCTATATACACAGACTTTCGGAAGGCTTTTGATAGAGTAAGGTACAGGGTACCGCAGGGTACTCATCTATAAACTTGATTTAATGAGCGTACATACCTCTTATGGTGGCTAAAATCTTACATCTTACCCGCACCCAAATAGTTGCTTTAAACGGATATCTTCACAACCTAACGCAATTTTATCTATTGTGGCTCAAGGTTCACATTTGGGTCCACTGATGTTTATCATCTACATTAATGATTTGATATCAAGGCTTGTAAATCTTTCTCTTCTGTATGCGAATGATCTTGATATTATGTCGCGTTTACTCCATTCGCGGCTGTATCACTTACAGAAAGACCTAAACACCGTCTGCACCACAGAGGCTACCTCAATGGCTTATTGTTGAGAAATGCCGAAATTTGACAGCATTAAAATTCCCAACAAATCTTCTAGGCGTTATTGTCCGTTTGCAGCTCCGTTATGCAATAACAACTTGTCTTCTCATTACTCCATTAGTATTTCATTTTCTACATTTGTTTTCACTCTATTTAAATTTTTAATTATTTCGTTGAGTATATTAAATTATTTATTACGAAATTGTGTCTTTGTTTTTAGTGTATGAATTTTTTAAATTGACTGTCAGCTAGTTAAGCTTATCTTTCTATGTATACATCCTTGTGGAATTACAGCTTGCCAATAACCCATAGGTTCTCAGAGTGTTTTTTGTGCTGTAATTCTGTTTTGTGTTTCTAGTACAATAAATAAATAAGAAAATGTCATTACATGTGTACATATATTGTGGTACTTTAAATGCATTCAAGAGTTTATCCAGAATTTCTCCCAAATTTCTCCAAAGACGGGCCTAGTGACGCATATGATGATGATAACTTGTGCGCCAAAGGTCGATGGTTCGCTCCCCACCCAGGACAAATATTTATATGATAAAATTAGAGTTTGTTCCATAAATGAGTGTTGAATATATCGACTGTCATAAAATCAAATGCCGTAAGGGACATATGTGCAAGTTCAAGTAAAAGAGGATAAAATTTTAATCATATTTGTTAAAAACAGCTTAAACATAAATAAAAATAGTTTTTTAATAATAAAGCTATAACAAATAAATCGATTTTATTTTCTTTTTCGTTTTTCCTGTAAAACTGCACATTTTCCCTTACAATTGAATTTATGACCGTTGAATATGTATTGAAGCGTTATATTTGTTGAATTCTCTGTTGTCTGATGTCTGTAACATAAGCTTATCTCGGAGTCAGGTCAATGTATAAAATGTAGTGTGAATTTATGTTATATATTTATAGTGATTCAGATACTGACTTATGATGTTCACTATCAGTACACAACTAGGTACCTACCAGTGTAATTTTGATTGATTGACCTAAATTAAATTTAACATTTAAATGGTCTAAAATAAACTCACCTTTAAATATAGCTTGATTAGAATGACAGATGCCAATGTAGTAGCGTCGCAAGAGTTATTTGTAATGTAATTATATTGATTGGCAGCATCATTTGTTATTAATATTGTTTACATTACAAAGGTTTCACATTTAAGTATTTTTTATATAAAATTAGCATCCCGTTTCAGCTTCGCACTGTTGCAGTACATTACTTTATTCTATCATATGTGTCGGTTCTGGTACCTCAGTCGACTCCTCGATACAAAGGAGTCGGCTTAAGAGCATTTTATTAAAGATCCCTTAATTGCATGGCCGCCATGTCCCAATATAAAATAGCCTATTCATGGGGGGTAGTGAATATTATTATATTAATATATATTTGGTTTTTTTTCGGCAATATAGTTTCAGGACCTAGTCAATGCAAACAAACACAATCAAATCTTTCTTCTTTATAATATTTATATAGATCAACCTACAAAAATAAATAAAAATTATTTATAATTTAAAAAGTTAGTTCGACTATTGTCATTCTAACCAATCTATATTATAAGGACTATAATTCTTAGATACCTAAATGGTATACATAAGATAAACCTTATACAAAGGTTTTTTGCATTGGTACCAGCAAGAAGGATTCGCTGTATTCCGATTCGAACGGTGAGAGAGGCAGTGAAATGACTGGGTAATGTGACGGAATATCTTGAAGTCACAAAGTTGGTAACGCGCTAGTGATATCCTTGTGATAATACAAACGTTTATAGGCTGCTGTGATGTTTACTATCACACGTACTGTACGCTAGGATGTTGACTTGGTGTAATGAAAACGGAAATAAAATCGGGATTAAAACTCCCACTGTCAAATAGGATAATATTTACTAAGTACCCGGACTAAGCCAAGGTGAGTCGCTATTTATTATATCAATGTACACAAGTACACCTGCTAGTTAATTCCTCAATTCGTCATAGAAGTTTATCTGCTGAATTACATTATTGGACATTCTTACACAAACATATTTAGCTGTATCTGTCCGATTTATTATGGTCCGGTTATCAGGATTTTATTAGTAAGTGGCGAAACAGGTTCTTAGATCAGTATGTTTTTACTATGTTTATGTTTTTGTACTAATGTTCGAAATGAGTTTGATGGGTTGCTTCCTTTTAAAGTGTGGGATTGAAACCCCCCATCGAGCTTTTACTTAGCATCAGATATTTTTAAATGAGCACGCTTAAAAAGTTCAGCAATTATTTTTCTAAATATTGAAGACGAAGAAATACGACAGAATTTGTTGAGTTTATCGTGGAGTGTTTTCAAAGAAATCATAACCCGTGATAATTTGCTTATTAACTAGATTTCCGCCCGCGACTTTGTGTGCAAGGATGTTATCACATCCTTAAGGAACTTTCTTTATTACGAGATAAAATTGATCACAGCTGAACTGTGCAAAAAGTCTTGTAGATTTCACAATAAAAAACAACTAAAAAAGCCAGATCAATCCCACGGGATCATGTTTTCGGGATACAAAATTAGCCTAAGTGTTAGAAGTCCATACTATCAATAATCTTTGTACTAAATTTTGTTCAAAACTGATCAGCGCGGCGCGATAGAGTAACAAAAATACATTCACACAAATAAATAATTAATGATATTAAAAATAATTCCACTTTTGTGTCTCGTATAAAAAAAATATTACACCCATAAAAAAACCCTTTTTTATTTTAAATATAATACAAAGAAAAAAACGTTTCAAATCGTCAAAGTAAGCTATACTTTAGCTAACGGAAGGACATTTAAAATAATAAAATATATTACTAAATTTCCGTATAATCTAGTATAAACTAGATGTTTGTTAGTATATCTTAAGAGATTACATCACGTAGTCACCTTGGCCCCTAACTGTTGTTGGGGCTTACGTTGTCAGCGAAGCAATGAACAACGCTCATACATAAACTTACATAATAGTGATGTGTTTAATCTGGAATAAAATACAATTAGTATTTGTTGTTTTGTTTGTTGACAGTGTCGTAACTACTTTCCTAAAAACAAAGTCACTAAGGTTTACTTTAAAATTTTTTTTTACCATTTTTTGATTATTGTCGATTCATACTGATGATACTCATCATACTGTATATGCGAAAGTGTTACAGACACACTTTTTTGTTTGTTACGCATTTACAGCATTATGAGTTAACCAATACAGGACAAGAGTGTGCACTTATTAAATAGGATTGGAACATTTGATTTTGGAAAGCTCTTGATATGACGAGATTCCACACGCGGACGGACTTGCGGGTACAACACTTATTTCTTCTAAATCTATTTTTCCACATATATTCTAATTCATAACAAATAGAATATTCTAGCAAAAATATATATTTGTTTACTCTGCTGCTTAACATTGTCCAGTCATTTTATGATTACTTGTAAAGCGTCTACGTAAAAGTGTTGTAAGAATTTCGTACATGATGAAAATTAAACTGTACCCATAATAAAACAACGCTCTTACCGGCTTTACAACTCGATTAATGTAACTTTTTACATTTCTCAAGATCAGATTCAAAACGTCAAACAAAAAAACGTAAAAAGTTTTGAAGCCATTAAAAGAGAAGTGTTTGCTGATATTTATGCCGAAAACGTTGAAGTTACTACAACTCTAAACAGCAAATATACATGCGATCACGTTTGTTTGCCTATGACAAGTACATACATATTTATGAAAACAAAATCGATGGTAAGTAATACCTCACTTGACTAGTTGCATGGATAATATTGAAGGCATACCACATACATTTTAATGCACGACTATTGCGTACAATATCTTGTGTGGAGGCTTCATACATGGGTAAATTATCCACGTCTTCATATCGAAGATAGCACATTCCCAAATAGGAATTTCGCTCAAAATTGCCGCGTTGGGAAGTCAATCGCAGAGCGTAGTTTCATGACTGGAGTCGCCTTTTACGACCTGGTTCAGGGGCAGTTACTCTTCTATTCAGGAAACGGAACTCCACCGAAAAGTAATATTTTTAGGAATTTTGCATATAATATCCGCGCCGTCCAAGAGTGTTGGTAATGTAAACGTAGTTTTTCTACGCGGATCTAGCTCCATCCATTCTCCGTTACATTTCAGTTAAGTGATTCCGGATGGGTATACCGCCATCTGTCGGTTCCGGCAACTCAGTCACCTCATACTGTAGAGATAGGTCTACTTTGAAAATAATCATCGAATAAACAAACTTTGAAAGGTTTTTACTGACTCATAGCTGTTATTGCAAAGAGTAACGGGATCAACCGGCTAAAATTTTGTACCTGCTACGTATGGACGAAATTGGAACAAGCGCCTAGTCCTTACTCCTTACTCATCGTTTGCGTTTTATCCTAAAAACATATTCTCAATATATTTTTCTCTATGGAATCGGTTTGACTTTTTGAACCAGTGAGCTTTTAGCTGTCAGGGAGCGACATAGAATTCTTCTCGGAGTTAGAATAGTTCCACAGGGATGCTATAAAAACCTCGTGGACAAAGTCGCGGACAGAAGGCTAGTGTAATAATTAAACATAACGATACCCGGGTTGGTAGGTTTGTACTGATATTAGGTACTAGAAAAGCATGAAAAAATAAATTAAAAGTTTTACCAAGTCAATCTAAATATTGGTGAAAGTGCATATACACTCATTTGCAAAAAAACGGGCACCTTAGCAATGAACCATTTCAAATGTTACTATTGGTTTGTTTGATAATTATAGGTAATTTTACTTTCACAATTTTGTAAATTAATAAGTAAATAATAGTTTTCGGCAGTATTATCATAAAATTTTGATAAAATTTATGTGTTTTAATGCTAAAGTTCACTAGTTATGTATGCTCGCTAGTAGTGCATATGCTCGTGAAGTAAAAGTTAAGAAAGAATTTTTATTTCCTTAATAACGTAAAAGCAGATACATGTTTAGTATCGAGTGTGAACCCCTCTAGCTGAAATCACAGCTTGAATTCGTCTGGGTATGCTAGCGAGGATATCCAGGATACTTGCTTGCGGAATACTTTCCCACTCCGCGTTAATCACATTACTCAGCTCTCTAATGGTCTGCGGAGCCAGTTGTACTTATCTCACGCGTAGTTTCAGAACGTCCCAGATATGCTCTATGTGTATATTGGTCGCGAGAAGCCTCCTCCTGACCGTCCATAGACTAATATGCACATTTCTTACTTCTTCGAGGTTGTTCTTAAGGTCCACATACGAAGACTTGCAATTTTTCAATGCGTGACTCACTAGAAAACGATCATCCCGTGTTTGGGTACATGTTTCGCCGTCCCAGTACCGCAGCAAGAACCGAAGGCGAAGACAAAGCCGCGCTCGACCCAGAGCCGGTGTAAGGGCACCGAGAAAGCTATCTGCGTCCTTCAGGACGTACTCAGGGCCATCAGGTCCGGCTAGAACGCCGTACCAATTATCCTCGGTGGAGGAGCACAACTGCTGCAATCCAATGGCGCAAGATATACCGCTGAGGATAGTGCATTGGAATATCAATGAACTCAGATCGAAGCTAGGACTGGGTCTTGCTTCGAGAACAAGACATAGATGTGTGTCTAAAATCTGAGACCCGATTTAACGCCAAAAACACAATCAAGATGGCCAACTACTACTCACACTTAGCCTCTGGGCCACGAAGCATTGGCTGCAACCCTTTTCGAGCAGCGCAATAATTTTGGTAGATTTTACCACTTTCTCTAACATTATTGAGACAGCTAAACAGCCATAAATGAAGCTTTGACAATTAGGAATATGAAATAAATTCATAAAAAATGACTAAAAGTTATGAAAACCGATATAACCTTTGGAACTTGGCACCAAAAATATAGGATAAAAAGTGGTTTTCTGTAAAAACGAACATATACAAATGATTGAAATCATTTCGGTACCGTATTTTTTTAAAGAAGAATTAAAATCAAAACTGCCCGATTTTTTGGAAAATGAGTGTATTATGTATTTTATGTCTTATCTCACAGTCAGCATCTAATGTTGGAAGCTATTGGCAGTCCACTGCTGGACATAGGCCTCCCCAAGATAGGAGGAATTTTACCCATAATTGCCGCGCTAAGCAAGCGTGTTGGCAATCGTAGAGCGCAGCATTCATGACGGGGATTCTGCTGTCCATCTCCACCCTATGTATTAAAGCTACTCTGTCTCAAATGGATATACCGCCATCTGTCGGTTCTGGTACCTTAGTCGCCACTTACGACACCTGATACAGACAGAGGTACTATTCTACTCTGCCGATACCTCATCATTAATAGGTAAAACCTGGTTGTAAATCGGTGTCGGTATTTAAGAGCTTATTATTATCTTATATTTAGAGCGTCGAACGAGTAGACTCAGAGGGCTTATTTTATACTATACAGTGATTTAAGTAAAGAGCAAGTGGAATGGGATAAGCAGGTCATGGATTGCAATAATGCAAACATAATAAATATATGTACACAGTACAGTACATAGTTGCAAACGATAAAATACATATGCGTTGATTGCGCATAAATTAATAATATTTTACTGTTCAGGAGTTGAACGGAAGTATAATTATAATTTTCAGTATGGTCTATTTAATCGCAGTGTTTATTACTTGTGAAGACATCTACATAGTGTTTTGGCGACGTATTTTTAATCCAGATGATGTGTTTTAATGGTATATAATGGAAAAACTAAAAATAGAATTTGCGTATGTGAACTTTGATTTGATAGTTCTTTAAAAAGAGTATTTCGTTATTTTGTATGGATTTAATTCTGTTAATCATCATTAGTTATTGGAAGGAACATAGGCCTCCCCAAGAAAAGGGAATTTGCCCATAATTGCCGCACTGGGCAAGATTATTGGCAATCGCGGAGCGCAGCTTTCGCGACAGGGATACTGCTGCCCATCCCTCCCCCCTGCATTTGAGCTACACTATTTCGGATGGATATATCACTATCTACCGGTTTTGGTACCTTTATTGCCTCTTACGACACCTGGTACAGGGGGAGGTACCATTCTGCCGGTACCTCACGGCTCACTGTCCCTTAATTTAATTATTAAGTATTTTTTACTTAATCTTTTATTATAGACTAGCTGTGCCCGCGACTTCGTCCGCGTGGAATAGTTTTTTTTTGGGTACCATGCCTTATATAAACTTTGAATGTCATGTTTATTTATATCGAATCAATGACTTGAAAAATAAGTTTCAAGTTTCTAGCTCCAAAAATTGCGAAACTTCCATACAACAGACAGAGTTAATTTCGCATTTATAATATTAGTAGGGATTTTATATTATATATATATATATATATATATATATCGAAAACTATTCAAAAAGTTTATTAAATATAATCAAAAGTTGCGAAATGTCCAAAATATATTGACACAATTCAATTGCCTTCTATTTATTTTTGATCTTCTACTTTCACGTTAAGCTACCTTTGCTGGCAAGTTGCAAGTGTGTTTTTACATAAATTAAATCATACTTTAGTATTTATACATATGAAATTGTATGTGACGAGTCGTATTAGTATCAAGGAAATATAAAAATTAACAAATAACAATACGTCAAACATTTTTTGTATCAACAGGACCATTGCGCACGAGTTTGAACGCGCCAACAAAGGTCATTTTTAGAACCTAACCTGGTTCTAAAAATGACGATAAAACGTAAACGTTCTAAAATTTAGCTAATAATTAACATTTTCTAAAATTACGCGTTCTCACACATAATCAATTTTAATACTCTTTATGTTCATAGTCACCGTCTACATCTAAAATTATAATAAAATTAGATTAAGTCCGATATAAATCGAAATAAATCGATGAACAATAAAATATTTTTTAACAGCTTTACGTATTAGTGTAGTATAATGTGTTTTGTTTTTGCTACTATTGTCTCTCAAAACATACAATGCATTTTTTCGTTGTATATTTTCAATTTATTATCAGCGTTGAAGTAATGTACGTAAGATTCATGTTATCGGTCGAGTATGGATGCTGTATCATACATACATATTATCCAATTGCGCATTAGAATAGGATATTTACATATTCTATAACGCTTCACTTTAGTCCATAATATTTATAACATAAAGTTCGACTCTAATCTCTTACAATCGAAGAAATAATCTACGCAGTATTTTATTGACAATTACTGATAATATACTCTACAACTCTACTATTATTACTAGATACCTATAATAAAGTGGGAGGTCTATTTATTTTACTACTAAAATTTTATATGAATTATTTAAAGACATTTAGCCAACATGTATGGCGTAATTTTCTCAAACTATAATGGCATTAATGCAGGCAAGTGATTTTCTTAGTTTGTCTTCGTTTAAATGACCGTGTTCATCCTTGACCGAGATCGTAACGTAAACGTGATCAATCGATAGGTACTTATCAGTGCTTAATAAAAAATAAGCCGGCGCCGCTTCATAAAAACTTGTTTACCACAAGGCATTATGGTTTCTGCGTATAACAGGATTCCGACTCAGTGCGATTCATTTCCTTTTATAATAGGCGTTGTCTATTCAACAATCGATACGAGATGTTAAAGCAGGTCTTGATTTAAAATTTAAAAATACATAGTACCACCATGGAACTTTCCATAGGTTGGTCCGTACGGTGTATACATAAGAACATTGGTCGATCCGAGTACAAGCATACATGAAGAATGACATCATCCGAGCGAGTTTTGTATAATGAAATAGCATTACAGACGTTTCAGTACAAGTTTTACAACTCTGTATTGAGTCAAACGAACCGAATCAGTTGTTCGTTTCATGTTCAATATCTCATAATCTTCGTGACAGCACTCAATGCGTGAATGGATACATTCACAAAACACTTGTACATTGCCAAACATTTGGAATTAGATCAATGTTAAAGAAGATTGAGGAACTAGAGATAAAATTCGTCAATGCCTGATGATACGTACATTAGTATGGCTACGTAAATCACGTTTCAATTCGTCGTTTTGAGGTACGCTGATCTCTGCGATTAATTTTACTAACAAATTAATGTTGTTTTGACAATATATTTGCTTGTCCATCATTAGTCAGGAATATAATAAATACTTGCGAATCTAGAAGTTTGGAAGAGGGAGAGATATGATCATATTTCTGAGATTTCGAAAATAATGACTTCAGTAGAGAAACTTCTCTATATCTTAATATATTTAGTGATCTACTGGATAGTCACGTGGACTCACCCAACATGATTCGGTCTTTATTTCACCCTAAGTGATCATTTAAAGTTGTTCTTTGTGTATGTGTATATAAATATATATTTGTTATATATATATATATATATGTGTGTGTGTGTGTGTGTGTGTGTGTGTGTGTGTGTGTTTGTGTGTTTGTGTGTGTGTGTGTGTGTGTGTGTGTGTGTGTGTGTGTGTGTGAGTGTCTGTGTGTGTGTGTAATAGCACAAAGATTTTCTTTTTTTTGTTACTTTTTTAAACTAAATATTAGTATGTGTAAGATCTACTATAAGTGTTTGTTACACCTTGTAATGTTTATTTTGAAGTAAATTTGTAAACAAACGTTGGCGAGTCAAATAAGTAAACTGTAGTCAGAGAAACGGAGTAAGGAAAGTTTATATTACACATCAAATTCTTGGCCTAATTGTGTAATAATAATTAGCTCCATCAAGAAATCTAAAGTAAGCATGGTTACTACAAATTTACAGGGTATTACTAAAACTAGAAGTACAATTTTAGAGATACTTACAAAATATACAAATTTGACTTCGCTGGGAATATACGTATGTACATACCGTGTCTTAGCCAAGTGATAAATAATATAAACAAGTGTCTCCTAGGTAAATGGGTCAGTAACGTAAAGTATTAAACTGTCATGTATGTGTTATGGATCATACAGTGTATTGTTAGTTGTTTATATTTACGAGTTACACAAATCCCGATCAAATGTAATTATTTGAATAAACGTATGAATATATGAAAATCTGGTGCGATTGTGTAGGCATTTTAATGTCACGCCACTATTGTTTAACTATGTCCTTATTGAGACTGTCTGGCACTAAATAATGTTAAACACACAAGAGCGTAATTTGTAACTATTATGTTCTGTAGCTATTTATGGCGATAGATCGTCTCCTTATTTTCGGTGTGATTTAAATCGTGAATCAATTCTGAAATCATGTCAGTTAAAGGGTATCCTCATTTGGACACAGGCCCCACCAAGGGATTTAAGGAGTAGTTAAAAGCGATTTTTCCTTATAATTGCCACATGTGGGATGCTACCAATCTCCGCATTATTGCATTTGAACTTTTTATCCGTCAGCTATACGATAGCTGTACGATACCTGGTAGAGAGTGAGATGCTATTCTACATTGCCGATAATCCTATGATTATTTTTTTCCTCCCAAGTTGGTGTAGGTCGACCTTGGCGAACATAATTTAAACAGGTAGAAGATGTTTTAAAGAGTCAGGTCTGAAGTGCGTGCATGAAAGGACTAATGCAAGTAAAGTAATTGAGAGTCGTATGCCAAGATTGTAGCATGTGGAGATCCATAGTTTCAGCCTACCCCGATGTAATACATGCGTGATTTATGTATGTATCTAGAACCTTCCTCCCCCCTTAATTAATTACCTAGAGACATCACTTATAAGCTTTATGTACTCAGATAAGAACCGCTCGGATGTAACATAATTATGCCTAATATTTGTTTTGTAGTTACGCGAAATCAACTCGCTTGTGATAACGAAAGAAGCATATCTACATGTACAATCGAGAGAAATGAGGTGACTTCTATTCCCGCCATTTCATCCATATTCTTACAGTTCTATTCTGCAATTGGTTACGTTGTATTGAGAATAGACACGACCCTATTAGTATTTTTAATTTTCGGAGACATATACGTTATATCCGTTGAATATTAAGCAATCCCCAAACAAATTTAACCTGAAACGCTGTCTCCGTACTTTATTTACTGATGCTGCTTCTCTAACTTTATAACCCTATTTCTGATGTACGTTATTTTATGTATATATATACATACATACATACATACATATATATATCATATGCATTTATTGCGTTTATTTATACAAATATGTATGCCACGTTTATTTATTTTGTATATAATATTGCCTGCACCACTATATATATATATATATATTTTTCAGTTTTGTGTAATGGTTGACTGGGAGATAATGCCATCTGGCATTAAGTCCGCCATTTGTACATTTTGTAACATTTTGTGCAATAAAGTTAAATAAATAAAAAATACTGCAGTCTGCGTTTTACTTGTACGCTAATTTGCTATTAGTCCGGTCAATTTAGACATTCGAAGTTACAAAAAGTCCCAACAAGCTGGATTTTTGTGAAGTTGTTCAAAACATAATTATAAACAATGTCTGGAAGTTCCCCATCATTCCCCTGTAAGGAAAAAAAATAATTCAAGGTCAAAGGTCAAAAAAATGAGTTTTTCGCGATTTTCAGCAAAACGGTAAGTTTTATCATAAAAGTACCTCAGACAAAAATTGTAGATCATAAAATTATCTATAAAAAATGTATCAATCCTTTTTTTCTTACGAGCCACCGTTTCTGAGATATAACGATTCTAAAAGTTATACAAGTTGTTATCGTCATAATATGCACACGTTTCCACGCCACCTATGAGGTTAGTGTACTTAGCGCGTTTTTTTTAATGTGGTTTCCCCAGTAGGCCTACTCCACGGGTCAGTTGTGATCCTGTTTAATGTAAAACTATTGCAAATAACGGAAATTTTCAAAGATTGGGAAAGATAAAAGCGATGTAAATGAAAAAAAAGTGTTGAAATTTAGTTTAGTTCGTCTTCTTGATCTTCTTCTTGATCTTCTTCTTGATCTTCTTCTTGTTCTTCTTCTTGATCTTCTTCTTGTTCTTCTTCTTGATCTTCTTCTTGTTCTTCTTCTTGATCTTCTTCTTGTTTTTCTTCTTGATCTTCTTCTTGTTCTTCTTCTCCTGCTTCTTCTTCATCTTCATTTTGGATGCAAGTAAATTGCGTCAATAGCGATGTATCGCATGATACTTCGTCGGAGTCAAACGAATCCTCTATTGTTTGTGATTCAATATTAGAGCACGACCGGCCTTGAGAATTTGTGCATGCCAAAGAACAAGACAGTCCGACTTTTTTGCAACCCCATTTAGCACTGCATCCCTTTTTGCAGTTGCAAAAAGGGATGAAGGATTTTACCTGATATTCTTTTAGTTAAAACTTATGTATATTTTATATTGTAAGTATAAGTTACAATGACCGATAGAAAAATATTTAAACATTAAATATATATATATATATATATATATATTATATAAAGATGTATATCCGTGGCTTACTCATGCATATTATGACGATAACAACTTTTATAACTTTTAGAATCGTTATATCTCAGAAACGGTGGCTCGTAAGAAAAAAAGTATTGATACATTTTTTATAGATAATTTTATGATCTACAATTTTGCCTGAGGTACTTTTATGATAAAACTTACATATATATATACCAAATTGCAGTTGCAAAAAGGGATGCAGTGGGTGGGTGGTTGGGTTTTTTTACCTGATATTCTTTTAGTTAAAACTTATGTATATTTTATATTGTAAGTATAAGTTACAATGACCGATAGAAAAATATTTAAACATTAAATATATATATATATATATATATATATATATACTGACCCGATTTGAAAACTTTTGTTACTGTTAGAAAGCTCCACAAAGTTATATATTTCTGTGGAATTGCGAACCTCAAGAACACTAAAGGTTCCAGAACATTCACAATTTCCAGTAAGCAATATCGCCTTATAATTTGAAATAATATGAAATACCTTATTTCTCTTGAGATATTACATAAAATCTGTTCGATGTTGTAGTATATTTAGTTTCAATTCAGCGTGCTTAGATGTTGTATTATATAGTGTGTGAAAGTGTCCTCGCATTCTTATTTAGAGGTTCTTCTACCTTGGCCGTGACTGTTAATGTACTGAAGATTCCAAAGCAGACTATAGATTTAAAATAAGACGCAGTTATTCTTCTAATGCAAATGTTTATGACCAATTTAGTGTCATCATAAGAGAGTCATCATTCCTGAGATCTAGCGCTTTACACACAACATGAATGCAACGAAATTAAATAGATGCTATGATAGAGAACTTGACTGACCGGTCCAATTTTCAGAAACCTTACTAAGTTTACGCCTGATAATCTTAAGACATTCAAATGTTTGATGTTCACTGTGAGGTTGTCGACACTACTGCCGTCCCAAGCATCACATGTATAAAACATTAATGTAGAGAACAACGCAAAAAGTTCACATCACCAATGCAAATATATTTTCCGTAACCTTGGTTTGGGTGTCCGCATAATAGGTACACTTCTAGACACAAATACGGCTATTAGAAAGCAGTTTTATTTTTACTTATTGAATGTTAGAATCTATCACTCTAATATCCAATAAACTAAAAAGGTGACTTGTCTATTTCTTTTGAAGATTTCGGTCTTGTTATTCAGCTGTCTGTAGTAGACTACTATGTCTGATCGCAGTAAACATTTGTGACCTGTGTTCATGTTGTCATGAGGATTTTAGATACCTTGCACTAAATGTTGACAAGTTGTGAATTACGCAATCAGTTTGTTGACTTCTCGGTGCTTCCAAAAAAATAGGCAGTTTTCATAATTTTTTATGTTAACTACTCTCATAATATTATAATGTAAGTACCAAACATGTCACGACCAGTTTCTTAGTTTGAAACTAAGAAACTGGTCGTGACATGTTTGGTTCGTTCGTCCATGATTTTTTTGATAACAATAAATATCCCAATCTGTTGAGTCCTTTGTATAAAATCAGGTGCAACAGCTGCATACTATTATACGTGATTTCATTCAATCCCAATTTAAAAATTTCTAACACAAAGGGTCACAAAAAGTGTGCTCCACGGGAACACCCTAGTGCAACCCCGCGTTTCTATACGCATACACATCTATATGGGTTTTGGACATTTTTTCTAGTCCTATTCAAAAAGTAACCCTAACCTCTTGAAGTGCGTGCTATTTTCAGTTAAACGAAACCCGGGTGGGCCCTACTAATAAATTTTCAATGAATAACTTTACAGCTAGCTATAAACGCTCCCTAAGGAAGGTGGGAAGAGTCGGTTATGTAATCTCTTTGTTTAGTAGAATTTTTGTTGTGCAATTGTACGTTTTGCATATGTGGCGTTAGTTGTGGTACAGTATGATTTTAATTTTCTATTTCTGTTACAGGCTTATTTAAAATATGGAGGAAGATGAGAATAATATCAATGCCAAAGTTCAAAGAATTTTAAATAAAGGTTAGTAAGCTGTTGTAAATACGGATTTGTATCTATTTAATTATAATGGGTAATAAATTAATCAAGTAGGGTAAACCGCCCATTCGTTGGCACTCCTCCAATTGTTGGCACTTACGAGTTTAATTTGAAAAAAGTAAGGAAACCACAGATTACTCAACTTCCAAATGCATTTAAAATAAAAAAAAGTGTTATTTTTCTGTTAAAAATTGGCAACACTGCTCCAACGAACAATATGGCGCTTTAGAAACAACAGCTGAGAATTTGTGCTCGTGATTTGGTGTACTTGACTTCGTTTTTTTCTAATGGTGAGTGCAATTTAATCCTAGTATATCGCAGTTATTTGGCTAAGTTACACTTTATAAGTAATTTGATTTACTTTGTTATATCTCCTAGCGGTTAGTTTGAAGATAATTTTTTGAATATCTTTATCACATTTTATTTATCACATGTGCCAACATATGGAACAACAATTTCATCAAAATCTTTATTGGCATTAATGCCAATAATTGGCTTTTTTCATTTTTTTATAAACAAGCGAGTTTATGGTATAACTGTGAAGGTTTAAAATAAATTATTATTTCCCTATCATTTATTTTTTTCCTAACTATAAAGTTCCAAATGTTGGCCCACAGTGCCAATAGCAAAAACCTATTAATGGCAATAGTGCCAATAATATAATATTGAGTGCCAATAATGGGATTTTTATTCCTTTACAGTACGTAGTATACAATGAAGCAACAAAATGAAAAAAAAAACGAATAAAAAGAAGTCAAGAGGAAAAATAGGCACAACTAAACGAAAACAATATGGTGAGGAAAATATAAAAAAAGTTTTAGAAGCTATCAAAAATGGCATGGCCAAAAAGCAAGCTGCGAAACATTATCAGGTTCCCCGGGCTACGTTACAATTTCGCATTAAGAACCCAAACCATAAACCTCAGCCTGGTCCGAGTCCAGTACTGAACACAGACGAAGAGAACAATTTTAAGAATTGGTTAAATGTTAGCCATGCAAAGGGTTTTCCTAAACGGAAAGAAGATCTTTTGAATAGCGTATCAGAATTTATTAAAAAAAGCGGCCGATCTAACCCGTTCAAAGACGATATTCCCTGAGATAAATGGTTTAAACTTTTCTTAAAGCGACACCCTGATATTGTTGTAAGAACTCCTGAAGCAGTAACAGCTGCAAGTGCTGCCGTTTCAGAAAATGACGTGAAAGGATGGTTTCAAACAATAGAAACATATCTCAAAAATCACGGTTTGTTTGAAATTCTATCAGACCCGAAAAGAGTCCTAAATGGTGACGAAACCAATTTCGTTCTTTGCGCAAAGACAGGTGCGGTCTTGGCACCAAAGGGTGCAATGAATGTGTACGAAATCGATGACGCCCCAGCTAAAAGTTCTCTAACAGTGATGTTTACTTTTGCTGCCGATGGCGAAATCACCGCACCTATGGTGATATTCTCTTATAAGCGCTTGCCAAGCGAAATTGCTTTAAAAGTATCACCAGATTGGGGTATAGGGCTCAGTGCTAATGGCTGGATGAAAACAGAAATTTTTACTCAATATATAAAGAAAGTATTACATCCGTATCTCGTGCGAAATCAAGTACGATTCCCGGTCATTTTATTTGTAGACGGGCACAAAACCCACCTCACTTATGCCGTCAGTGAGCTTTATTCCTTGTTGAATATTGTACTTGTAGCACTTTATCCCAATTGCACTCGAATACTTCAGCCTGCAGATGTCTCAGCTTTTAGACCTCTAAAAGGTGGTTGGAAAAAGACAGTTTTAGAGTGGCGGCGTGACAATCCATCTCAAGCTCTTACAAAAGTTGATTTTGTACCACTGTTGCAAAAAACTATTAAGAAATACGTAAAATCAGACACAATTATTAAAGGTTTTCGGACTACCGGTCTTTGTCCATGGAATTCAAACGCTATAGATTACTCGAAATGTTTGGGGAAGAATCTGAAAAATAAGCCTGGAAGCGAAGCAAATCTATCTACTATCTACTATTTTAACTACATGCCAATAATTAGACGACTAGATGCCAATATTGAGAATTTCTATGCCAATAATAGGATTTTCTGTAGTAGATTTAGTTTTAAGTAAAAAAAATTTATTTAATATTATTAAATGACATAAAAGCAGTTATAAAACCATACATTAAAGTACTTTCTTTGATAATGTCACATCTTTTGTCTACTAGCTATTGTATATAAGATTTTATCGTAATTTAACTTCAAAGTTAAACGAACTTCACTCTTAAAGTGCCAACGATTGGGCGGTTTACCCTATATCGACTGTCAAAAATTCAATTAGCAGACATGGATATAATTTCCGACTTTTGTTAATAGTTTAAAGTAAAAGAGGATTCAATTTCATTTTTAAATAAAAAAGTTATAACGAATTATTTTTTTTTATTTTATTTTTTGGTCTTACTTTTCGACAAATAAATTTATACGTCTAAAATGAAAAGTTACATATTCTGAGGGTACCTGAAGATATTTAATAATACTCCAGGAATTAACGCACTGCATTTGTTACATACAAATACAATAAAAGAGAAGGACAAAGTTAAGTGCGCCTTTGTGTTGGGACTCGAAACAAAGAAATGTTCCCGTACTCGTACCGATAGCAGGGAATGGAATACGAATAACTATTACAGCCCATAATAATATTTTTTTTTAAACGGTCAGGCAAATGGTACTTATTGCTTTGTAAAGTAACTGCAACAGTAGTTAATTTTTTTTAATGTCGAGAATGGGGTACCCCATTTGAAATATTACAGGAATTTTTGGAAACGCATTACGAGTTATAGAAATCGGTTTTGCAATACTTCGAAAATTTAAAGTGATCCAGAGAAATAACACTGCTAAATCAATATTGCTGTAAATTTAAATCGAGTAAAATATTTGAACTTTTAACACTTACGGAATTGCATTTTCATCCAATAACAATATGTAGGTATTTTGAAAAATTGGCTGTACTGTTTGAAATCATCGTTCAAATTAAAGAATTTCTATAGAAGAATGTATAGACATGTGTGAATATACATATATTTTTATATAATCTTGTTAGACGCTTGCGTTCTCTTTCGATCCGTTGCTATGAAGCTTAAAAAGACTAAAATGATGTCTTGTATAACAGTTGGGCCATTCATTTAATCGAGAAATAAAATGCAGCAATGTTGTGGAACCTGATTATAATGTTGATAAAAGCAAAAGAACCTCGCAATACTATGGAAGTTCTAGCACATGCCTTGTGCTTTGCTTGGGAAGGCTTGTTATTGTTATTGTCAGTCACGTAGGCTTCAGAAAGAGACAAAAGATGTGCAAGAGTGAGACGGAGGAGTGGCGTGACAACAAACATGGCGGCGCCGGCTGCCGGTTGGACCGGTTGGCCCGTACCACGTGCGTTTTGCGTCGTGCAGTTGCTCCTGGATTTTGTTTGTCAACAAACGCCCTGTGAAGGTCATTCATGGGAAGTTTAGAAGACAAAGAACTCCCTGTTACATCATGTCTTACAAAATATATACGGATTCGAGAATTATAAAGAACCATTGAACAAACACGATGGAGTATTTTAATTCAAGCGTTAAGACGATGATGCAATAATCGTTTATATGATTACAAGCGAACGTCCCTTAGTTCATAGCAATATATTCTTATAGGATATCGATTATTGATTTGGGAAGAATGTCAATATATATTTTTTTCTTTTTTTAATTCTCATGTATTACCTATATTTTTTTATAGTGAACTTTTTGTCATGGTGAGGTGTTCATATCTCCTAAATAAGTTAAGCTCATTATTCCCTCATATATAAAACAATACTTTACACTATGTACTGAATGTCTCAATGCCCTACATAATATTAGAGGATAAACCTTCTATGATATGATTTTTCCGTTAAGAGATTTACATTTAAAAAAATATTGGTTAGGTCGAACCATTAAACTTAAACTTAAGATTTTCTCTTGATATAATCTTTTTATTAGAATGATAATGCGTAATATATTCTGGATCAGTGGAGAGATAAAAAAAGTGTAAAAAATAAACGACAAAAAATATAAACACGTCATCAGAGTGAGTGAGTGAGTACGCATGCGCTGGTTGAGAGGCCAAAACGACGCACAACTGCTATCGCGACCGGCGGGGTATGCTCCGGTACGGTTGGGGGGGAGGGGGGATGTATACGTGCGCCACCGGGTCGAGCGAGCCGGCTTCGCGGCCCCAGCTCCTCAGTTGGATTTTAGAACATCAGACGGGCGGGCATGTGTAGGATGGATCGTTAGCAACATCAGCAGTTTTTTTCATTCCGCCTTCTAGCAGTGTTTGTTTATTACCTTCCGGCACACTTTCCGTAAATCCTTCTCGACGGTGGTGCTTTGTATTTTTATTTTCGGCGTTAATTTTCTATCTTGCCTGTAAACGTCGTTTCGATTTCACGTCGAGAAGGCGGCCGCACAAGTTTGAAAGCGGCTTTTCAAGAGTAGAACCACCTACTCGTAATATTTCAATATCGCTGTATCAACGCATCAGGCAATTATCACGATGGTGAAGAAGGTTTCTGAAGAGAGCGTAGACAGTGGTAAGTAACTTATAACTACTTTTGTTAATGGTAGTTGCTTATTTACTTTTGTTGTGTAACCGGCTTTTTTTTGCTCTTAATATACTAAGAAGTTTGGTGTTACTTTACGACAGATTTATTTAATTGATTTTATTATCATTAAGCTTTTATTAACATTTATATACCTAGTCTCTTAACAAATGTGTTCATTTACAAAGAAAATGTCCTTGTAGCTGTTGACTTAACAACTCATGTTATACCAAAGATTTAATTATCGCTTCCTTCCACAATTTGCACTCAAATTAAAATAACCTTGTTTTCATCGACAGTTCTTATTGACGTTCATCGAAGATTTCAATGATTGTAATAAACATTTCTTATAAGGTACGCCAATAAGAGTCTGTATATTACCTATTAATGTTCGATTCTTAAAGAAGAAGCTTCGCGTCCATTATTTAGTGTTAGTTTTCATTATTCATGTCTATTTATATCTAATGCATGTTGCTGACCATCCTCAACATGCAAGTCGTACTTTTCTAGTTTACGACTTATGACGCGGTTATCGCCTGAACTCTGTGTTGACTACCTTCTGGTTGTTTTGTTATTTTTTTTCAGATACTTTGTGTTACGTTGTCAATGTTATTGGCATTAGGATTTATGGCAGTAATGTCGTTCACACGAGATGAAATTCAATTGAGTTATGTCATTACTACTGAAATTGATATGGTCGTGAATGTCAGGGTTCAATTTGATGTAATCGGACAATGACCGCTTGTGAAATAATTGTTTCCTATATGTAATCTTAGCTGCTTATTACATCGCTGAATAAGCTATACAGGTACCAACGTTTATATTGGTAATGTGGTACGTGATAACTCAGCATAATATATGACGAACATTCATTTTTTACATTTGTGCAGGAAAGTAATTCTTCCACAAATGTAGGCTCAGGTATTTTCTTGTTTAATAGAATCACTCCCAAGTTATTATATTTTACTTTTTATTTTTCTGTTTATAATGATTAAAAAGAAAGTAATCAAGCCATAAACTATGGTATAAAGTTATTTGTTTTTTATCAGCTTACGTTATCTTATTACTTACTATTTCAAAGATATTTCTCTGTTACGCTCATAACACGTACGCATACACAATTTGCATCGATTTTGGCATCCTGTTTTGTAATACCTACCGCCTACCGTAGGGGGAATGTTTCATTCAAATGTAAACATTCCCCCTTCGGTTCTGTATTTAAGTTTGACGCAACAACTGTTTTCCTACCATGTGATCCTTTTTACATGATATTTTTGCCTGTAGTATTAATAATATCTTATTGTAAATATTTGCTCTTAATACTTTCTGACATTATGCACTGGAGTCAATTGACATGCGTATTTTAATTTCTCTTCATGAAGCGTACTTCAAACAACACGCCACTCAAACATTGTTGAGAAAATTAAAAACTTGAGGAATGCGTTGATAATTTAATTTAATTTCATACTCTTGTCGGTGTTATTCCAACGCGGCTGCTGAAGCGCGACGCCCCAGCGTTCATTGTCAAGGTCACACACTAAAACTAAACTGCGCATTGGAGTTACCGCATTTATTCCATAATAGGTAATTCAATGTAAAGTACTAGTGTAGAACGACTACACAAAAATGTTACAACCTAACAAAAAATTATATTTACACAGTTTCTGGACATTAGATAACAAATCCCATTTCAGTGATGACCAAAATATATAAATGTATTTTTCTTTTAATGCATTTGGTATTGACAGATAAAATAACAGTTTATAAATTAGCTTTCTGTGGACACAAAAAGGAACATATTTATTAGATTTCTGTACAAGAAACAGTTTACAAGTTTATTAGTAGACACTATGTACTGAGTAAATGCTCAGTATTTCTAAACCTAATAACCTTGAACAAACGGACCGTTCCGCTATATTATGATATGTAGCCCCTCTCCCCTTTGCTTCTACTGCGCCTTACTTTTGTCAATCGATTTTTACCGCCTGAGACCCTTGTTGGTTAGTACTCACACAGCTTTGTTTTCGTTTTGGTAACACTACAAACATTATTTGGATGTTACATCTAAGAGTACCGATAGATTTGCATTAATATTGCTTACTGTTCAAAAAATATATACTTAGTGTTTTATAGGCCATGTAACCTACAACTTGAAAAAACTCAAAAGCACGATCTACAAATGAGTCATGTATTGGCCATATCTCTACATATGGTAACTAGTAGAGTTATATTTAGAAGTGCACATTATTTATCTTCATTAGGCGAGGGTTAGATCAGTGAACAGTGAAAGTGGTTGCGTATGCACAGGAGGTATGGTATAGTTCGAAACGCCTTCAATGAAGTTTCACCGAGATTTTATCTGGTTCAGATCGGTGTGCCAGGCCGAGTTGGCAATTTGTTAACTCCCAGTTCTACATCTAGCTTTCGACTTTGCTCTTTGTAGATAGTAATTACTAACGACGATTTACAGGACTGATTTAGATATGATAGAGGTCTCTGGCATGAATTTCATCATTTGCAATACGCCGCGACTCGACTTACACTATGGCAGAAATATAATTTGAAGTGCACGTTAGTTTTGAAATTATATGTCGGACTAATAACTGGTATAGCACTTTTTTTTTGCTTGAGTGGCAGCATAATGCTCCGCTACTGAATGGGTCCAATTAGAGTGAACGGTTTAGGGCGTTTGCATTAGAAAGTGAATTGTTCAGAGCAGCTTAGGGGTATAAAGCAAAAGAGTAATGGCCTTATGATCTGCGTAGTGGAGATCGCGTTGTACTTGATTAGAAAGTAGAAACTCCAGGTTTTCAGGTATAGTTATGCCTGCATAAAAAAATATGGCGTGCGTTGATTGGTAACGTTAATAGAACAGTATGATTTGGCAGAATGCGTAAGTGCTAATAATTTACATTGTAATTCATCGATTTGCATATTGGTCAGGCGTTCCACTTGCTTTATGAATACAGAGCCAATTACAATTCATCACGACCAACGTTGCATTATACCTACTATGATTAGGTATAATTCGTGGCACGTTTCAGTTATTAGTGCTTATCATTTTTGACTTACTTTTTATCGGAAATGTTGCAAATTGCTAACTGTTCAATTAGCAGTATCATATCAATTTACGGCACGCCTCTGTAGCTGTTTATTTCCTTATACCTCCTCGAGTTTCTTGTTGCCACTCTCAAGGTCTTTTTTTTGTGATGAACCAATAGTCGCCGTTATCTACCAGCAATACACTTTTATTCATTTCGATTGTCCCCATCGATACTGTAATGTTTATAAATTATACTCAAAATTATTTAATTCTATTTAACCCGTAATTTTCTTTTGTCCTGAGCTAGATTACTTTGTCCACAACTTTATTTGGGTCATTCATTGTTTCAAGCAACAATGCCTCGCTTTGCGAGTGCCAAACTTCGAGGTGGGCTCGTTTCATAAGGTGTTCGGACAAATTTACGTATAGGCCTGGAGTTATTTGTGTGGTTGCCACTGAGAAGTTTTACATAATCGGCCACGTTGGCGGCCGAGTGTGTGCAGCCACGTGGAGCTGCAGACTCGGCGTGACACGCGACACACATGATACTTACAAGTGTTCAATAACTTTGTTAAGATTGCAAACAACTACTCTTGTTACCATTCACATTTTAATACTTAATAAGAGCTACGTGAATGTGTTTACTTTGCATTGGCGTGTAAGATTTTTAGACATAACTTGTTTTAAAAATAAAACCTGCTTTTTGGTCTACCCCTCTTTATTTTGTTAATTTATACTTTTCGTCCCGAGTTTTGGCAATTTGGATGTCGCGATTATTTTTATCAAGGTTAAACGTGGGTGACGTTTTTGTAAGTCACCGAATTTAGGTTGCGTATCAGACGATGTGTGACTCAGTTCAAGTTTTTTATACATATCATGTGAACGCCTTTCCTTTGTTTTAGTGTATAAATCCGACTGAGTAAGCAATGTTTACAAACAAAACTTCGAGCGATTAATTGTTATTTATTGTGTTAATTTCAGTGAAGTTACGAACAATTAAACTATTAAACAGGAAGCGATCTATGTTATACCGGTGGATTGTGTATGTGGGCGTGACTGGAACTCGATTGGTACTCGCAATCATTTGGTTATTGCGCATTTGGTCGCCGCTGTTGCCATACGTCCCACGCTGAGGTCTTCGCGTGTTAGTAATTGTTAAGTTATGCTTATCACTAAACTCTAAGAGTAATTCATAAATACACGCAACCTGCACGCACAAATTGTTTTGCTTGATAATATGCAAATTAATAGTTTCGTTTAGGATTTTTACGCAACTGCACGTGTATTCTCTACGCATAAACAAAGCATAATGAGAATATCTCGTAATTCTCTAAATCTAACGTCCTTATCTGGCAGCGCGTCTTTGTTCATCAAGATGAAATATACGGCTTAGTTAAGCGGGATTACCTCGTAAATAAGATTGGTAAACTCCCATAAGATTTCCCGACGTATGGTATGGTACTTATAAGCGACGCGCATCACCGATAATTTGGTTTTTTAGTAAGCCATAAAAAGGGCGTTAGGAAGAGCTATTTTATGGATTATTGGGGTCAGACTATTCGCCGAGCAACGAGAACGTCGTTCGAACGTTCTTCAAATCGTGGCAACTGGCAACTAAAGCTAACGTTTTTACAACGAGAAGTCGAACGATCGCGTAACGTGGGCGCGTAGCTGCGTACGCGCAGCGGTGGGTGCGGCCATGTAGGTCGTTGAACCGGCTTTGTTTGCCAACTCAGCTTGCACTCACGTCTCTCGTCGTCGTCGAATAGCATTATCAATGATATGGCTTACTCTCCTTGTGACTTAGATTCTGTTCCGGGATCGCTTAATTTATGATTCCTTGTTGTAAGTGCATCAAGTAGAGAAGCCTGTGTAATGACCTCTTTATCGACACTCATGTGAGCAAATATTATTTCTTCACTTGTTGCTGAGTGTTCAGTTTCGATGTTTGAACATGCTCATAGGTGGTATGGCATAATATGAAACCTAAACATGGTGAAAACTTCTTTACAATAGACTGGCACCGAAACTAAAGTGAGAGCTGTCGACATGGGCCTCTACCGTGTTATTGCGTGTGGTGTGGCATACGTAATGTTTTTGTTATTCATTCGTTTAGAAAATAACATAAAGATAAGCTTCAAAATATACAAAAATATTTAAATATAGAAAATCACCAGTTTTTGTAGATACCAAGGATTCGTGGCGCCAGCTTTACCAATAAATGCCTTTATTACCAATTTAACCTCTACCTTTTCACTAGCGTCCTTCCATTCATCGACTAAGTGCTTCCATTCACAAGTGTTCAGACATGAGTCATATTGTTTTCCTTCCACTCTTAGGCGATCCATTTCTTTTCAAAGACAAGAATATGACGAATCATTTTGATGTTATGTCTGGAGGTCCCGATGACTTTCAACAACATCGTCAGTGCTGCATTTACGAGTTGGTACCACAATCTTAAACCCCTCAATGTATACTACCTTTATATGACTAATATCGAAATCCTTCTGCTACACTATATTTTGCTTTTCTATCGAAACTCCTAAAGATAGTATGTAGTATTATGTCTAAAACTGAGGTGTTAACGTTCCGTTTCCATTGTCATCAGGTGTAGGCCGCTGCAGTAGCCAGTCGGGTAGCGAGCGCGAGTCGGACGAGAGCCCGCGCGTGACGGAGCCTTCGGCCCCGGTGCCCATCCCCGACAGCGAGGAGCTGCAGCGCCGCAAGGAAGAGGCGCGCAGGAAGCGCCGCAGGAAGAAGCGCTCAGGCAGCTCTGTAGTCACGTCATGTTTCAACGGTTCGTCCCTACCTAAATTAACTGGCTGATTATCCAATATAACATTTTTAAAAATAATACTTATTACATTTGATTTGATCATACAATTTAATAATCAGTGGGTAATCCATTTTTTAATCTTTCGACTTTTATCAATTGGTCTGAGGATTAAATATTTCTAGGTTAACATTATATATGCGATGGATTTACTAACCTTCGATGTGCTTGCGAAAAGTAGCGATATTATGATTGAGGATAAGGTTCATTCGTTTGTTACCTTGATTTGGTTATCTTTATCGTCTGTGCTATCTTCTGCCGTGATCAGTTGCTACTTTTGAATTAGGTTAATTTTGTGGCTGTCTTACTCAATTGAATTGAGCGAAGTTATGGTGACGTAGAGGGATGAAGCCTTGGACGTCATTAATGTTTCGAAATAAGGTTACTTTTTTCTTTTAATTAGCATTCTTTCTCCTCCTTTCTCACTGATCTTTGTCTCGATTACAAACGATATAATTGTCGACAGACCTGTACAAACTCACTGGTGAAGTGTTGGGCGAGGGCGCATACGCCTCGGTACAGACGTGCGTGAACATCTACACGGAGCAGGAGTTCGCAGTGAAGATTATTGACAAAGTGCCGGGGCACGCCCGCGCCAGGGTGTTCCGCGAGGTGGAGACGTTCCACTATTGCCAGGGACATCCGAACATAATCCAGCTCATTGAATTCTTTGAGGACACCGACAAGTTTTATCTTGTCTTCGAGAAGGTGAGATGTCATTTATTGCTCGCATACAAGACTGTGATTGATTACCGTAAGGTACTGGTAAAGTAGAATAGTACCTTCTCTTACACCAGGTGTTGATAAGAGACGACTGAAGTACCGGAACCGACTGATGGCGGTATATCTATCGGAAACCGCGTAGCTCAAATGCAACAGGGTGAAAAAGCTACGCTTCCCAATTGCCACCACGACTTCCCAATACGGGATTTGATTGCGTCCAGCAGTGGACGTTCATGATACAATATCTGCGCTTAACCACCTAACCGGGTCTTCTTTGGAATTCTTCGTTAGGTTTATCGATATGAATAGGTTTTATTCTATTAAATCCTGAGAGAACTGCACTATTATTAATACAATTGTACGCAGACTATTACAGACATTTTATCTTGTCATTATCAAGGTGAAGATGTAGTAAATATTGGCGTGATGTGTAAACTCTGTTAGTGACTTGTTATTATGAACTCGCATTTCAGCCTACAATCAACAATATTATTGAATGAATAATAAGAGTGAATGGCGAGATTAGTGAATCTCGCCATTCGATCTTATTTGTGACAGTGACATAACTGGATGTAATTAATAGTTTAGGGTACTTGTAATTCACCTTCAGCGAATGGTGGTGAAATGTACAGTTCTACTACACTTATCCGAGAGCAATTGTTTTTGACAGTTTTAAATTTAATATTTTTACATAGCATTGTTCTTTTTTATTCCGGCGACAAATTAGCAAGTGGTTGTTTTGACTTGTTATGAAACATCTAGGTCAAGTGTGTAAAGGTCTGATCGTAACAACAAACAAAAAAGTTTCAAATTTGTTATCTGACAATGACTCGATGACGTATCATAATATTTGTCAGGTTTTACTTCAATCAATCACATTATTTGTGCGCACACTACTTTATTTAGTTTATCTTTATGTATAAAAAAATTCGTGTTTGTGTGGGATAAACTAGTTTACCGATACTTAGCCTATACAGTTGATCAATTTCGTGCGTCACAGTACGCATACATTTTGATTCAAATTTTTTCATTCATTATCTATATCATACCAGCTACTAAAAGTCCCACTGCTGGACATATGCCTCTTCAAGGAAGGCATATGCCCATAATTGCCGCGCAGGGCAAGCGTGTTGGCAATCGCAGAGCGCAGCTTTTGCGACAGGGATGCTGCTGCCCATTGCATCTATACTGCACTGTTTCGGAGTCGCCTTTTACGCGACACCTGGTGCAGTGGTAGGTGCTGCCGCCGGTACCTCACGGCAACCTTTTTTCATTATAAACATATATACCAATATAGTTCAGACACGACAACGCCTGTCGGACTATAAATAGATGTGACATCAAAATGATTTGATATTACAAGCCAGTAACAATGGAGTATTCATAAAACAATTATCTTCGGTAATAATTAGCTACGGTTTTAGCTGGTAGCTACTGTGTTTCTCTTGCATGACACATACGTGAAATATCTTCTTTTACTTTATTAAAATTTCATATGACGTCATTTTTAAGTGGTATTGATTGATTGTTTTTTTCTTTTTTATGTTTTTTTTATTTTAATATTTGCGTTACTGAATAACCGACAGTCGTTAATAGGTAAACGCAAGATGTAATCAGTATTGTTATTACGTCGCGATCCTACGAATGATTCAGCGGCGATCAGGCCACATGTTTGTCCTATATTTCAACAATAAATTTTAATTAGTACTCTGTTTGTATATGTTAACATTACACGAGGAATGTGCGCATAATTATTTTCCTCATTGTTTTGGAAGCGACGACACACCTCCTTTTATATTTAATTATATCGTACTGTATTAAATTATCACTTCAGGTTAATTTAAGTAATTTCACTTGTGTTATTTTATTATAGGTACATGTACTTATATGCTTATACTGCAAATTCTTTTTAACTACACGCAAACAAAGTATCGAATTAATAACAATAACATGGGTCGTAATATAATCTAGTTTTTCAAAGATTGATATTTACTAGACAAGTTTCAAAGATTCCTGTATATTTTGTCGTGTTCATTCGTTTTCGTCTTGTCAGTTTAATATCTACCACTATACGCCTAAAAATATAGCTTTAATGCAATGACAGATGTCAATATAGTAGTGTTAGTGTTTATTGGCAAGTTATTTATTGGCATCGTATTACGTTGTTAATATTGTTTACGTATAAGGTTATATAACATAAAATCAACCTAGAATTAACACATAAAAATTTAAATATTATTATGAAAGGTAGTTTGACCGCTGTCATTCTTATAAATATACCGCGCAAAATAGCCTCAAGTCGAGCTCTCCCTCGCCCGCAGATCAACGGCGGCCAGCTCCTATCCCGCATCCAGGAGCACCAATACTTCTCGGAACCACAAGCGGCCGAGATCGTGCGGGAGCTGGCGCTCGCGCTTCACTTCCTGCACGGCAAGGGCGTCGCGCACCGCGACCTCAAGCCGGAGAATATTCTGTGCGTGCACACGGACCGCCTTTGCCCGGTGAAGATATGCGACTTCGACCTGGGCTCCGGCATCAGTTTCACGTCCAGCCTGGCCAGCCCGCTCGCTACCCCGCAGCTTATGACACCGGTATGTTTTATTCAGTTATATAAATGAAATGGTTTTAATCAAACTAAAGTGTAATATTGATGACTAGCAGCGCCCTACGGTTCCACCTGCGTTAAGTTGTAGAACTTTGATTCTAACTTTGCACACCCCTTTTACCCCCTTAAGGGATGATTATCAAAAAAAGATTTTATTTAAAATTTATGACTTTCGAATATATTCGAATAACTGCATTTTCATATTAACTTTGCACCCCCATTTTCTTACCCCTCTGAATTTTCAAAAGTCCTTTCTTAGAGCTCCCCTACGTTATAAAATGAACCACTGAGTAAAATTTCAAGTGTCTTGACTCTTATAAACTTGTTTTTTATGTTCTACGTAATGTAACCGAAACGTCGAAAAAAACAATTGTAAGAATATCAAAACACTGGGTTTTAAAGCCGTTAAAAAGTAGTAATATGAGTAGAAAATGTTGTTTAAATTCAATGCTAATTTTTTTTTGATATCGTATTTACTTCAGATGTCAGGTCAAATGCAGAGAAAAGTTCCTTCCCCATTTCATTGCTATATTATTGTTCTAATTATCTTTAGTTCTAATAATCTTAAGATAATACCGACTTAGATTGATTATGGATACAAGATATAATTTTACTATCACTTGTAATATAAGAAACATAGTATTGCTCGCTTGGTATCCAATCTTACCGCTGACCCATGATCTCCATGCACGTGACCAAAAGCCATTATCTTTGTAATACACGTAAAATTCTGGCTGTAATCATGACATTATTCTAATTGTTTTATATCTGAAGTGAAGTTACTGGCTATAATGTGATATCTTCAAGTCACAAGTTTAGCAAAGCGCTAGTGATATCCTTGTGATATTACGAGCGTTTATAGATTGCGGTGACGTTTTACTATCACGCGGGCTGTACGCTTGTTTGTCGACTTGGTCTAATATAAAATAAAATTATATATTTTCAATATAAACAATGTGCTGCAAATTATTATCGCGGTGATATGTTTATTTGCTAATGTTTAATCATGTCGCTGATAGTGCTGGTATCATTAAATCGCCTGTCACATTGAATTACTTTTTTATTATTTGCACATATGAGATTGTTTAGTGCATTTGTAGCTATACTTAGTGTGGGTACAAAGATATATGTAAAGATAATCACTACCCTCTTATCTTCAATGTAGTTGTGTTTCTTACATATCTATTTGTAATGTTACAATATCTGGTTTTAGTAAATACGTATAAAATGATACTAAATAAAATAAAATTAGAATGAACCAAAAAAAATATTTATCCGATTATATTATATTAAAACCGATTATCGCACCAGAAACAAGCAAAGTTAAATATGAAAAGCAACAAAAAGCACATGTGTTACGTATATTAGACAGAGAAATTATAAATATCTTTTGTAAAAAATTCCGGACTATAGGGTATAGGGTCTTAGGCACTACTCTATAATCCGAAGAATTCGATAGTTCGACTCTGCCCAGCAAAATGTTTGTCGGACTACCGGGGGTCCACTGTACATATTAGAATGTATGACAGCAATCTGTAAGTGTAATAAATAAATTAATAATAACAGGTAACCCATTATTATCACGGACAAAAACTTCTCCTCAGATAAACTGGTATTAGCCAGCACAAATTAATTATAATGTATCTTAAATCTTTCTCCATTATTTATAACCGTAAGTCGCCTTACGGAGCCCTTTTAATAGTAAACTTAACAGTTTAAAACCATATCTCAACCGCTTAAAGTTCACTTCGTTGCTCCTAATTGTATTGATTATTATCAACCTTATTACAACCGCGTAAAACTCACATTAGCGGCTTCGTTCACACCCGCTGATCTTAAGTCCGGCTCAGGTATTCCCGACATAACAGGATTAACAGCCAAAGATACCTCTGTCTGTGTAACCGACTATAATCCGATGGTAATCAGATAATGTTGGGCATTACGTAATTCTTTTTGCGCATTATTTAATGAACGTAGTATATTTTTTGTTGTCATTACTTGATATTACATAAGCATCTTATTTTATACATAGTTATTTATCTTATCAATGTACTTTTCGCCTACGTCTCCGTTATATAATTCGTCTCCGTCTGCATATATATATATATATATATATATATATACACACACATCAACAATACACGTATTTATATGTATTATTGAAGTAATAATAACTTTAATATTAATTTTTGCCTAAAGAAATATTATGAATAATTTTTATAAAATTTATCATGCATATTTTTATATATATTATATAGTGTATTGTATGTTGAGAAACAAAATAAAGTGTAATGACGCAGTAAAACGAAATCTACCCTTGTATTTAGGCACTTATTATATTATTATATATAATTATACCTTATGTAATATTAACGACTGTTTGTTTCGTATTGAGACAGACAAAACCTGTTAATAACATTAAATACAACTAGAATATCCCGTAAAATGCAATCCTTTAACAGTAAAATTCGTTTATAGCCGAGTTACTTATATATTAGAATTAGTCACAGTATATAAAAGAGTGTATGTATACTTAACATTATGTGTTAGCTTCGTAAATAAACAACATTCCCATGTCGTGCCAAACTCACACAACATAGTGTATATTTTGATATCATAAATGGGAAGCTTTCATTGTTTATTTATAGATTGTTACCAATTTATTTACTGGATATATAGATGAACTATGTCAGCCGGCTGGCATTGAGCCATTGCTGTCATCGTATACCATTTAATGACCTCGTTGGCGTATTGGTCTTCGATGTTTAGTCCCATTTCGATGAATGCTTGGAATAGATTCCACTATTTTTCTGTCAGATCAAAGAACTTTGATTGGGCTTTTGTACCAAATATATGGAACTCGGTTTCTGTCAGTAATACGGTAGTTAACACTTTTATCTTACGTTGACCTGACTCCGAGATAAGCAGCTAAAAGCACTTGCGGACATCAGAAGTATTTATTACAAATATAATGCTTAAAAACATAAAATTAACACGTACACACAGAATAGTTACATATATTCATAATATAAATATTTATTTCTGTCACATATTTCTCCAGTTTTATCCATTAAAATCTCATTGACGTACAGTCATCAACATAGCAGCCATTAGAAATCCACTGCTGGACATAGACCCCCTCAGGAAAGGGGAAATTTTACCTATAATTGCTGCGCTATGCAAACGTGTGTTTATCGCAAAGCGTAACTGTCGCGACGAGGATCTGCTCTGTGCATTTGAGCTGCATTGTTTCCGGTCCTGGTACCTTAGTCACCTTTTACGATGCCTGTAACAGGGGGAGGTAATATTTTACTCTGACGGTACCTCACGACCTACAGTAGTCGCCAAGATTACGTAGCTAGTGCTTGCGTACTAGCTAACCATACAATTATCTTGTCCCTAGGTTGGTAGCGCGGAGTTTATGGCGCCCGAAGTGGTGTCTCTGTTCGCGGGCTCTGCGGCGAACCACTATGACAAGCGCTGCGACCTTTGGTCGCTCGGCGTGATCGCGTACATCTTGCTGTGCGGCTACCCGCCCTTCCGCGCCGACTGCGGCGCCGACTGCGGCTGGGAGCGCGGCGAAAACTGTCGCGCTTGTCAAGAGCTGCTTTTTAATTCTATCCAGGTGAGGACGGGTTCCGAGCGTACTTTGCCCGCTCGAATAGTGTAGCAAGTACAATGGAAATTACTGTTTCGGGACTTACACATGGATGTCGTGGGATTTGTCGTTTAAAATGAAAACTTAACCTATCTATTAGGGTCTTCGAGTACTGACAAATCTTACCTGTTTAAGCACGTTTAATGGCCATGGCCATCCAAAGGATATCGGAAACTTCAACGCATATCTCTCAATCTTACCGTATTTCTCAATTTCCACATCCCGACGATTCTCGTCACTACCGCAAATTTTAACGTTCATCGCTCGTTTCGCAGGAGGGCCGTTACTCCTTCCCCGAGGAAGAGTGGTCGCAGATCTCGAGCGAGGCGAAGGAGCTGATCCGGCAGCTGCTGGTGCGCGAGGCTTCGCACCGCCTGAGTGCCGAGCGCGTGCTGCAGCACCCCTGGCTGCGGCGCGCGCGTCTGCCTGCGCCCGCCGACCCGCCGCTGCACACGCCCATTATCATTAAGAGGTCAGTCTTTGCATTCGGATGAATATTTGACTAGAAAAAAACTTCCTTCGTTATCATAAAATCACGGTTAGTAATTGTTTCTATCTTCAAAACAAAAATGTAATTTGAAATAGACAATATTATTATTAAGTTTTGAAAACCGTCCCACTAACAATCTCTCAAACTCTAAACAATAAATAATCTCTCCCCAGAAACATGTCAGCGCGCAACCTGTCCAACTTCGCGGAATCGGCGATGGCAGTGAACAGGGTGATCCAGCAGCACTTCTCCATGAACTACTCGTACCTGGAGCGGCCGGCGGGCGCGCTGCGCTGCAGCAAGTCGTGCTACCCGCACGCGCACTCGCACACGCTGGCGCACGCGCACGCGCACGCGGCCATTCCCGAGGACGAGCTGCGGCGCGCGGCCGGCGACTACTGCGCGCCGCTGGGCCTGTCGCCGCCCAGCGACTCCGAGCTGCTGCGCCGTCGCATGCAGGCCGCCGACAAACCGCTGCCGGTGCACTAGCCGCCCGCCCCGCCTCACCCCGCCACAGCCCCCGCCCCGCCCTCGTCCGCGACCCCGCCCGGGGCGTTGCCTGACCGCCGATACTGGATTCTGAACGCAGTCTGCTATTGAGAAGAAAACGATCCTTCAGAAAATTTTATCTTAAAGAGAAGGGAAATCTAGTGCAATCTCCAATAGTTCGTCTCTCTGGTAGAGGAGGTACGCTTGAAAGTCGCCGAACGATAGTGTGCGTGTCGTTCGCCGAATCCCGACTCCGGTCGGCGTCTCGCTTCGACAAGCCATTAGCCCGTTAATGTGACGACCTCCGATCGGATTCGGTTCAGATGGTGGATGAAGAAGATACTTGAGAAGGAAAACGAAGGTGTAGTCCCGACCGATCGGACGCTCGACACTGTCGTTCGTTAACCCGTTCGCACCCATATCTTCCAAGTTCTCAGTGATAGTTTTTTCGTTGAAAAAAAAAATCTACCATTGCAATGAAAGGGTTTCAATGTATGCGGGTCGCGTACCCAGTGTATTTTCTTTTGCAATGCCTCTCGAACTCCCTCTGATTGCAATGGTAACATAGTTACGTGTAAAGGCTGTTTACGACTTAATTAATTTAAATAGCTCGTTTGGAGATGGCGTTTGAGGTGTTTTGATAGCGACCCGCAATATTATGCGAGACCATAATTTCATTGTTGATGTATTGTAAAAATTTTATCTTGCAGAGCATTGTGAGATTACGTTGTGTCAAAAATAATGTATTTAATGTGTCTGTCAAGCCCACTTACTGTGATGATGATGTACAATAATGAGCCCGGGTCGGACGGGGGCACATTCCGGGCGCCAGACCCAGTGATAGAGTAGCACCGTACAGATAACTGTTTTATTTGAGCCTTTTAAAGATATATTTTTATGAATAAATAAAAACGACTGAATAGTTTTTATCGATATGTAGAGTATTTGTGAGTTTTGATGAGGCGGAGACCGGAGACGGTCAATAAAAATCGTATTATATATATCGAGATAGTTGTGCCGATCTACGCCGTGTTGTCTATGGCAATAGATAAGATTTATTAATTTTTAGGATTTATGAAATCCGCGATTGTAATTTGCGCTTATGTATTTGTGTAAATCGCCTTCGTTTCATGGCCTATCCTTTGCAATAAATAGAAATTATGTAATTTTGATGGCGTTTTCGGTTACTAGTCTGTTTATGTGATTGTTTTTTTGCATTTTTACCAACGATGGAAAAACCACATCTCATTAATTAAGAATGATTCGACAGTGTTTTTTTGTAAGAAAGTTAAATGGAGTGATATGTGACATTTTTGAGAGTAGCAAGTATTCGCCATTAGTTTCACTTTATTTCTTCGATTGATTTGTATAAAATGAATTAAATTATAATTGTATTGTGAATGGACTCCAGGAGAGGCACTTGCGTTCGGATAGAAATGTCATGTATTTCTGACTGGAGCTGTGTCGGTAAGTTAAGTGTTGCATGGGGGTTCCATGGAGCTGCCATAACTTTGTGATCAGTTTGAATACTTTTATATTGCTGAAAGAGGTGTTGAAGTAATCATAAGTGTAGACCTGCTAGACTTAACCCTGCGTAGAATGTTGATTGGAAATAGGTACACATTGCATCACTAAAGCTATTATTGTTTAAACTTCATAGATTTTATAATTATTATTGTCTTTGAAATTATTTAAAATTGTTAATAATAAATTTAAAAGTCTGTGGCTTGTTCCAATCAATTCTAAACTTACTTATGCAGTACTTTGTTAAAATTTTGTTTTGGACTAAATCATGATTTGAACTGTCTAAGAATTACAGATGTTTGAATTTTTTAATTGATTTTCTTTTATTGTTACCTTATTTTTTATCCCCTTAGTTATTATAATACTTTGAAAATGCCATAAAATTGTTTCTATAAAAAATTAAGTATCTGATTATAATGACATAACTAAGAAACAAGAAAGCAATCTTAATAATATACGTATCGTACACCGGAGATAAAAAAATCAGACACAAATTTTAAATTGAATCAGTAGGTACAGCGGGGTATCGTATACCTATAGCAATTTATAGAAGGAATATAAATTACCTTACTTATATACTGTGTTATATCAGACAAAGAAAGTTCACTGGTGGGCATAGGTAGCCCTCCCACGAAAAGGAGGATTTTCGCACATAATTGCCGCGCTGGGGCTGGGACAGTCATGGGGGCAATCTCAGAGCGTAACTGCGATGGGGATGGTGCTGCCTGGTTCCGGTAGCTTATTCGCCTCTTACGACACCTGGTAGAGACAGGTACTATTTTAATCTCCCGGTACCTCACATTATTAAAAATTTACATTCATTTATCTACTAACTAGCTGTGCCCACGACTTCGTCCGTGTGGAATAGTTTTTTTGGGTACCATACCTCTTTAACTTATATAAACATTGAAAGTTTATATATAACAAATCAATGGCCTAAAAAATAAATTTCGATTTTCTAGCTCTAAAAATAGCGATACTTCCATTGAAATTTTCATCTGCCTTTTCGACCCCTTACATCGCTTTGAATTAACGAATTAAATTATAGCCTATGTCCTTTCTCAGGGTCTAAAGATTGTGGCAAATTTCATCAAAATTGGTTGAGAGTTTTAAGCGGGAAAGCGTAACAGACAGACAGACAGACAGAGTTACTTTCACATTTATCTAATATATATAATATAAGGATTATTATTATTGTTCCTTATTATTTGTACGAGACGGGCGTAAATAGCGAAATGGTTTCTGACTAAAATTGTTTGATTAAAATTTTATATTCGTTTATTTTATTATGCCTCTCGCACTTCTAACTTTCACAGCTTAGAAGTGCCAGAAGCAAATTAATTACAGTCATACGATTTTTGCATAAATAGGTACATACTAGAAAACTTACAAAATTTAGACTTTTTACTTTTGGTATGCCCACATTTAATTAGACTCTTAGGAGCTTGGAAAGGAGAGTCAAAAATTTTGACTAAAGAACGAATGGCGTTCGACAGTGTTCACTTTAAATCGTTAGCTAAAATTGTAGTTTATCGAAATACTACATTAAACGAATTGTTATAATGTTGTGTTACATATATCTAGGCAGGGTCGCTTGGTATACAGTCAATTCGATACTACGACGTCCGACGAAATATACTCTAACTGTCCTTAACCGGTGTCTGAAAAAGCAGTGCCTACCAGATATAAAACCATGGCTACTGTGACATAAAATGTAAGTAATATAATTAAGTGATTTGGATCTTTTGCACCAACTAGCCATATTAGTATATAAGGTATAAATATTGTCTAATAAATGTAGGCACCCAGGTACGTTTCTCCATATATATTATTTATGTACACACACCAACAGATCAAACTACACAAAATTGACAAAATTGAACAGTCAATTTTAAACTCAATTATTGGCATAGTAGATATTATTTTTTAAATTTTGATTACGAAATTATGACAGTACCTATTGAGTAGGGTGATCTGTTACTTTACGTGCATAAATGATATTGTAATTACTTGTAATCATTTTTATTTTATAAGTGAAATATGCGTAAAGTAGTTTTCGGTTTATAATCCTGTTATTATAGCTTTCGCCCGTGGTTTCGCTCTCACAGAAGTCTTTATCTATTGCTATCAAAAATCATATCTACTCGATATTAGACCGTTATTGTTGCAACTATGTTCATAAATCTACCAGTATATATCTAGTACTAATTATTGCACGCCTTTATTTTCTTTCTCTGGAAATATTAATTCAAGCATTTCAAGTGTGCCAAATTTTATAGAACTATTATAATATATATAATATAGTAGTTGTCTGCAGACCAAATATTAGAAACAACTTGAACTATGTTTACAGTCATTATTTGTTTTTGTTATACATAGTTGTGCGCTCTTACTGCATGCGAAGTAAACCTTAAGTGACTGTTGCAATTGTATTGTTTTAATATACCTAGATATGTTTTGTAAGTTATACCTATTGTAAACAGGTGTTGGTTGGTCTTAATAGGTAAAAAAGTAAATATTAATGCCTAACTGATGGTCTTATTAAAATATGATCTATAACACGTGTAATTAATCACAACAATGTCTGTTGCTTAGTTCTTGTCAGATAAATTGGATATATCTACACAGGAAACGAAATAAAAAACAATTCATAAAATAATACATCAGAAAACTTTAAGTAAAGCTGTCCTGATGAGCTATTGAAAAAAAAATGTTTAGGTTACATTTTTAATTATTTTTAATAAGTTTAGTTCAAATTAATTGAAAAACTAATGTATTTTGCTTGCCATTCACACATTTTCTATCATCATTAATTTAGTATTAAATAACTTTTAAGAAGTCTTTTGACAGATCTTATGGTAGTAATTAATATTGAGGAGATTATTTTAGTGATTTATTACATTTATAAGTTATAAAGAATTCTATTAATGTATACATATATATAAATATATATATTTTAATAATTTCTATTAATATATATATATATTAATAGAAATTTTAAGAATGCTAATCTATTCTTTCAACTTTATAATTGATCTATTTCATTTAGTAGTAAAATAACAATCTCTATAAACAGTTTTATTTTGACGTGACTTGTCAAAAAATCAATCTACAGAGGGCGCTGCAAATTGCTCAGCCACGTAAGTCAGGGTTGTATTTTTGTTCTCCAAATAATTAAAAGGATAATATCATCATAACAGTGAATATGTGAGGATGATATAAGAAAATCAAAGTGATATTATAGTTCCTTTGTGCTAAAACTTCGATAGAACTAAGGTAAGTCATGAAGACTTCAATCGCCCTTCCGTCATTGAAGAACAGTGAATTAGCATGTTTAATTAAAATCCTTGTCAAGATTAGGCTTTTTATCACAATTCAAACAAAATATAAAGTATTTAAGACTAGGACTTGCATATAATGTGTAATTGGGTACGCTAGTTTGAGACGATCCCGTTTTATAGTTCCAGATTGACAAGCCATGTCTAACTTACCACCAAACCCGTACAACAATATCCAGGGACCACCCCAAACAAATACGAACACAGGGCAGATATTCGCGCCTAACCAACAATTTGGTCAAGTGCCATTGAGCCAACTACCGCCTGGATACACAGGGATTAAACATGATGCCAACTCTAACAGCCCCCTCCATCTGCCAACATCGACACCCCAGAATAACATTCTTCAGAGTGTAAACAACTACAACCAAAGTGCAAGTAGTTCTCCAGCTTTCAACCAACCTGGTATGATACCTTCACAGCAGCCAGGCTTACAGTCGTCACCAATGCGACCACCTATGAAACCATCCAACCAACCATCTCCCGGTTTAAACCCTCCCCAATCTTTTCCTACTGTCAATACTACAGCTGTCTCTAATGCAAATTCCCCTTCACCATATCCTCTTAATTATAATCAGCAGCCAAAACAAATCAATGAAAACCAACCACCTCTTGTTTCTTCTAGTCAGTACAATCCATCTATAGTGAATGGTCCACCTATGCAGGGCCCTCCTGGTCCAATTGTGTCCCAAACATCAAGCCAGTATCCAGTAACCTCAAATACTTTTAGCCCTATACCTCCTAATATAAGACAGCCAGTAAGCAGTGGGTTTGGTCCAGGTGTACCAAATGCACCTTATCTTCAAGGTCTATCTGGTCCGGTCAATTCTAACATACCTCCACTCTTACCGAAATTGCCGAATCAACCTAACATGCCCTTTTCTGGTCCTCCAAGGAGTAGCCCCCTTGTGAGTGGTCCTCCTGTTAGTGGGGCTTTATATAATGGGCCCCTAATGCAGCAAATTTCTTCTAGTGGTCCACCTTTAGGGCCTCTTAGACCAGGAATAAATGGACCAACTGCCAACTTAAGTGGGCCTCCTGTATCCACCAGTCACATGGGAGGCATGTTGCCACAGATGGGCCAAAACTCTGGACTACCTATGATGCCTCTATCTAGTGCTGCTCCTATCCAATCATATCCTGGCCCACCAAGAAATGGCCCTGGACCCATGAGTCCCCCTGGAGTAGTGAACAGTGCAAATAGTTTGAGTGGGCCACAAAGTCTACCCACCCAACTGCCAGGTATGGGACAACAGATGGGGACACCAGGGTTGCAAAGTGGACCAACTAGTCTCATGGCAGGCCCTCCTAAAAGTAACATGCAGAACAGATATCCGCAGATGCCCCAAAGTAATTTCGCCAATCACCAGCCTGTCATGCCACCACAGCCAACTATGAACAAGCAGTACCCACAGCAATATGGCACTCAAGCTATGACTCAGCAAATGGGGCAGCTGAGTGTCACAAAACAAGGTTTTGATCAGTTATGGGGCCATCAAATGATAGATTTGCTGCAGTGTAGACACATCCTGCCAGATTACCCTGAGGATCCTCCAGAAATACGACTAAATCACCAGTTTGCAGATTCACCTAACTGTAGCCCTGAGTAAGTAGATAAAAAATTTGGTGTAAATATTATTACTGTTGGTTATAAATAATAAGATGGGGGATACACTGTTTTACATACAATGAGTAAGTAAAAAATACATGTTTTTTAAAATTGTTTTAATCAGATTTTAAAGGTCAGTTTTTATGAACACTTATTTAAGTTGGATGATTGCAAAATAATATTGTGTAGGCATCATTGTATTTAAACAGTTGTTGTCCCATAACTTGACATTCACATGAATGCTATAGTCTATTGTACTCAAGTCAATAATATTGAGGTTTATTTGATGTCTGTTTGGTTACTATTTCTTGATGGCTATTTTGAATAACAACCACTCATTTTATGACCACTAAAATTTTAGGTCAAAGTCCTCAATGAAAATGTTATGAATCATCCACAGAAATTAGATTCAGATTGAAAATAAAGTGTGGTTCACAAAGCAATGATGTTGCTAGGTCACATTCTGTTTTGACAAAAAGCAATTTTCTGATTAGCAAAAATAAGGTGCATTTTCTTTAATGTATATACATATTCTATTTCCAATTCTTTCTTTGCTTAATTGACTACAGTAATGGTCCTATCTGAAATTAAAAGGGTAGAAGTAGGTAGGTTAATATGGAGTGCTAAAATATTAATTCAACAACTTCTTTATTTTGATTTCTCGAACTTTATCTTATCTTATTCTACTCATTGAAAGTGATCTGTAGTGACTATATATTATCCATGCGAAAAGTAATATGTTTAGAAATATAATTAAAGTAAATAAAGTTATAATAATAATAAATACACAATCAATTATAAATATCTCATGTTTAGGGATTACCTATAAGCTGTTGCTTTAAGATTTGTTTTAAATTATGGTTTCATTGTATGAATATCATAGAAGTTATATTTTAAAAACAGGGTCATGGTGTTGTTAATAAAATCTGGTGTATGTTATTTATTCAATATTCTACTTCTCATTTAAGTATACATAGCATTTAAAAGAAAAAATTGTTAATTTCAGTTATAATTATACTTATTTTTCGCCAAATTGATTTAATATGCTAACAGGTAACTTCTATTAGCAGGTAGGTAAATCTTACAAGTTTTTGTTTTGCCTCTTATCCAAAGGTCTTCAATAGTGCTCTATACTACATTGACTCTACAATGTCTGATTTTTCTAATTGCAAACATCTAATAACCATTCCTTATTTGTATTACAGTATCTTCAGATGTACTATAAATCGTATACCTGAGACGAACAGTTTACTGCAGAAATCAAGGCTTCCATTAGGAATACTCATACATCCATTTAAGGATTTAAATGTAAGTATAAATAATTTTTAATATAAAAGATATTGTTTTAACTGGAAAGTATACATGGGTGTTGTCCAAAACTATATGTGTGAAAAGTTTGTAATAAGAATTTAAGTTGCATTCTTAGATGTGTTTATTAATGGAATTAAGATCTAACTGTGTCTGTTGAAGTATATGTGGTCCCATTTAAGATTTTTCCTAAATTGTATATATTACTGTTTCATATTGAAAATGCTACCATTTAAACTCTGTTGAAGTCAGAGAAAGATATTTGCGATTTATATAATATTTACCTTAAGTAGTAATTAAATTAAATTTTATAGCATTTTTGCTTATTACAAATCACGATTTACTCGCTTAACGTACCTCAATCCGTGATGGTTACGGCATTTATAGTCCCGATATCGTCTTTGATGAACTCATTGTTTTTGCAAATATATTAGATACATGATAAAAACTTCGGTTAACAAAAACAGGCTCCAGTTTTGCACTTTCATTGACCTACTTTGGATGATTCATATTCTGGTTTGATGACCTTAGCACTAGTACGCAATGAAGGTCACACACGGTTGTGATTCGATTTATAATTTATTGTCATTCGGAGATACGACCTAGTCAATCGTTACCTTTTAGTACAAGGTTTATTTATATTACACACTGATTTCATTACTGCACCGCTTTTGTTTATTTTTGGAATGTTTATTTCTTTTTATTTTTAAAATATTGCTAGTGTTACACGATACTGCGGTGTTAACTTTTTATTACCCACTAGCAGCGTTCTGCGGTTTTATCCGCGTAGTTCTCCTTAGCGTGAGAACTATGGAGATAGAATATAGCTTATGCTGATAGCTGATAGATTTACCTTTTTTAAAATAGACCTTAATTTTTTTTTAACTAAATCGTTACTCTTTTCGTTAAATAACTCTTTTCGTTTTATAATATTAGTATCTATAGTGACCATACTACATATATCATTATTGCTCATAATTGGGCAATTGAATATAGATCGGATGAGCTCGCTTAAGATAAATATATGTAGGTAGATTTGACCTACATATAGGTATATGTAGGTCAAATCGTATAGCTGTCCAAATCCATCTAGTCGATATGCTCAACGAATCCTGCATTTAATTGACGTTTTATTAATGAACAAATATAGGCTATTATGTTATCTTTTGTCAATACATATATACTTTGTTGAGTGATAGTACTAGTTAGTTAAGTTGCAGTTTTTACACAGCTTAATTACTTTATTTCCTGAGTAGATGTTAATGATGAGACTTCTAGAAAAGATCGAATGGACACAAAAGCGCCATACAAAACATTTTAATGCTTTGTAGTTACTAACATTAATTCTCAGGAAGAGCGATTGTAAATTTTACTAGCGTCTGTTACTTTTTTTCGTATTGCTGCACTCAAATTAAAATTATCGGGTAATGAACATAGGCAATATGATCTGATGTCGATGCACTACTAACATATTTTACGATGTTGCAAGTCCAGTCTATTTAAGCTATGGTAACCGCTTACCATCTTATCTTAACCGTATGTAATGTCTTATCGTAACTGTGTTTTTCATATGATCATGTGACCCCGAGTATATTTATAGATGTCTGAGAAATTATCCTTTACGTGCTTTATTTGACTCGATGGTTCATCAAGTGATATAATTTAGTCGTGTCCATATCACTTATCTCTATGCCTAGGATCTGTTTTTAATTAGTTCATGGAAGTAAAATAAAAATAATTCCTTTTCCTTTTTCTATCTCTATACTAAAATATAATCGACAGTCTTTGATAATAATGTACTAAGTTTAAACATATCGTTTTCTCATTGCCTTTGGCCGAACTGAAGAGCCTAGGCTGCCAGTAATAAGAAAAGAAGTAGAACCTGTCCTTCATTTTCAAAAAAATAACGCTAATTTACCAGCGAGCTCTTTATTAATTTAAATTGTTTTCAGCATCTACCCGTGATCCAATGCACGACGATTGTCCGCTGCCGCTCGTGTCGCACGTACATCAACCCTTTCGTTTACTTCGTAGACTCGAAGCGGTGGAAGTGCAACCTTTGCTACAGGGTCAATGAACGTAAGTCTGCACCTGATAAATGCATTGTCTGATAACGCGCTTACGTATGTTGAGACGCATGGCTCGAGATTGTGATTGTCGTTTGTGTTTGCTTTATTAATTGCTCGTGATTGATATTGACGAATGTATTTGATATATTTGGAAAAAATATCTCTGATTGATACCACGTTAACTAGCGGGTTTTTTTTAATTGGAAAACAAAATTAAATCATAATAACATGTGTTTTTAAATGTAACTCTTGATTGACGATGTAGATCTAGACGATAGAGAATCTATACTTTTGTTATGTCTGAGTAGCCCAGAAATAGGTTCGTTGAAAAATATAATATGTAAATTTTATAATATATATCATACATTTTATACTTACGAAGAGATTGCATTTGTGATAAAACCATGTATTTGACAAATTGGTGTACAATACAGAGCAAATAATAATGCTCGTTTACAAATTGGGCCGTGAACTGATGGCGGAACTCATTATACAATGTATTAAAGGGAAGTGAATCATATGTGCTGTACATAAGAATCATAATTGCAACTCCGTCATTTGCTTGCTGACAAGGAAGCCACGTCTGGTCCTTTTCTGGGGTCCCCAAAAATGTTGTAGGCATAATATTAAATGTGTTATTGATATGATCCGTTAGTGTACACATAACTATATACATAATGTCAGTTAATGTTATGTAATACCATGTTATTGTAACACCGATATATTATACCGGTAGTTAATGGCACAATGGCAGTATGCAAGTATGCGCTTTGATTATCTATATATATATATATATATATATATATACGTACTTACATATTTGTATATACGTACATATACTTTACTTTTTATGATCAATGTGTTAAATATAAAATTAGTCGTAAATCCGTTGTTTGTTTCCAGTGCCGGAAGAGTTTCAATACGACCCTGTAAGCAAATCATATGGCGACCCGTCCCGTCGGCCAGAGATCAAATCGGCGACCATCGAGTTTATCGCTCCCGGCGAGTACATGCTGCGCCCTCCGCAGCCCGCAGTGTACCTGTTCCTATTCGACGTCTCGCAAATTGCACGTGAATCGGGATACCTGCAGGTAGTTTTTCGCTTGTCTCGTTAGTATATTGCTTTTTAGAAGTTTTGTGAGGGTATATTTTTAAGCATGGGAATAGATATTCATAGGGTCAGGTGGAATGAGCTATCGGGGTCGCCAATAGTGCCGGTCATAGTTAAACAGTTCCAGTATAGCGAATTCGTAAAATTTATTTAAAAAAATTAGGACTAAACTCGGCTTATATTAGTTATGTTTCTGTTGTTGTATATTTAAATACGTCTTTGAATTAGCTTTAATGCCTATTCAAAAAATAATAAAATACAGAGCGGATATTGTTTAGTGTTGTCTAATTACTATCCACATTAGAAATTGATTGAACTCTCGATTAGCTTAGCATCAAACAGAAATTTTGCAAAGAAAATATTACTAGTAACGTTAGATGTATTCAGATATTCACGACCCACTTGCGTTATTACATCAAACAGTGAATTATATCTTTTTTGGGCCATAATTTGCAGAGACCTTATAAGGGAGGAATAAATAGCCAGATCTATCCCACGAGTTCTTGTTTGCAGGATAAAATGAAGTCTCTGTGCTAAAACAGGCTATAAATAGTCTCTGTGCCAAATGTATCCTGAACATTTCAGCCGTTCCGGCGGGAATAATAACAAAAATTCATCCATACAACGTTTTGCGTTTATAATAGAAGCTTCCATTTTCACACGTGACTTTGTTCGCAAGGTCATGACTTTATATCCCATTCCTGAGGATTTTTTGTTATTCCTGTTATTTTCGTGAAGAAGTATGTCGCTCCCTGACAGCTAAGCCTAAAGAGAAAAATAAAAACCCAGATCTAGACCGCGGAAACAGGTTATTGGAATAGTATAGTAGTAGTAGTAATGGTAGTTTGAAAGTAGCCAATATATCCAGACTCACAAAGTTTTGCATTTATAATAATTCTAAAGATTGGTAGAATTATGACACTTCTCTGAAGCATTGCAATAAATATATCAAGAGATTGTTTGAAATTACTTTCCTTTTAAAGTTGAAGCATTGCAATGAATATATCAACAGATTGTTTCAAATTCCTTTTCTTTTAAAATTGTTTGATTTCCTTGACCATCATGTAAACACGTGGCTGCGTGTGTGCAGGTGGTGTGCGACACGCTGAAGAGCAACCTGGAGCAGCTGCCGGGCGACGCGCGCACGCAGGTCGGGTTCGTGTGCTACGACGCGCACGTTCACTACTACCTCATGAGCGACGGACTCACGCGCCCCAAGGAGATGACTGTGCTTGACGTCGACGGTCAGTACGCTCTTTTCTTTGATAACATGACGGGTCTGATGGTGCAGACGGTTGTGAACCTATCTTATGCGCCACGAATCGTGGGTTCAACCCCACCGAACTAATATATACCTATATATGATGTATGTCCGGTGTCTGGGTGGTTAAAATATGTATTTAATTATTATATTTGTGATTCCTGTATTGTCTGATGACCGTAACACAAGTGCTTTAAGCACGGAGTCAGGTAAATTTTTGAGATGTTATGTGAATATTATTCATATCATTTGGAGGAGAGCTGCCCATGTAGGTTAATTTTGTTTTCTTTTGACGTGACAACGTCTTATAATTCGATGGAGTCGCCTGCACGCACGAAAAAACATGACTCATGCGGCGTTACCTTGCTCTGAGGCGTTCCGTTTAAGGTTTAAAGAGCAAGTGACAGCGCGGGACGAGCGACAGAAAGGCATAATCGGCCCTGCGTTCGGCAGCGTTCGACATCTGTCCCTCTCGTACTCGAGTGAGCGATACGCCCGCGCGGACAGCTGCTATACAATAATACGTTTTTATAAATAAAATTAAAACGTTCTTTTGAAAATGCAACTATTTCATCTGTATTTTCTTATGACGTTGTCACGTTCATTATTTTATACCTGTATCATAAGGTCATCTTTCCAATTTACAAAGCGCAAAAGAAAAAAGCAAGACTATATAATCATGATGTGAATAGATAATAATAGACATTATAATATAATATAAAAAGTTAGTTAATTATGTTAAATTGTTGTTTTTTTTTAAACTCGTACTAACAAGTAAGAATTTGCATGCAAATACATATTTTTAATTTACGTTATGATATTCTGTTATTTATTTTTTTGTAATCCTTAAAACAATATTCGAGATTTACTTTTTTAGAATACTGCGAAGATGGATTACCACACTTATAAAATAATAGACAATATCACATGGCCACTTTCTGATCCTGAACTTAGGAACTTCTTTTGTGTGAATATAGTTTGCTCATATAATAAATTCTCACAACATCTGATACATTGACCTGACTTCGTGATTAATCGCTTAAAGCACTTGTGAATCACAAATATGATACCTCAATATAAGTATATATATTTAACACCGATTTGTCCTGGGTGGGGATCGAATCCATGACCTTCAGCGCATAAGATAGGATCACTACCATCTGCGCCACCAGGCCTGTCAAATATTCTTTATTAGAATTCGAGCATTAGTGATAAATTATCAAAATTGTTGGTCAAGGGGATCCCCTAGAATCGACATGTATTGTGCACCTGGAGTCCTAGACTCCTCCGGGAAGCTTAAAGAGTTGCCGGCAAGCTTCCGGAAGTAAGCGTCAAGTGTATGATCGTGTGCAGACGTGTTCCTGCCGTCGCCGGAGTCGCTGCTGGTGAACCTGGGCGAGCGGCGCGAGCTGGTGAAGGAGCTGCTGTCAGTGCTGCCGCAGCGCTACTCCGCGGCCGGCGCGCCAGCGTGCGCGCTGGGCGCCGCGCTCCAGGCCGCGTACAAACTCATGGTAAGTGTACCTGAACTGAACCTGTAACAGATACCTCTTTTACTCTCTTTTACTGTCTTTCCTTCCTTCTTTAAATTTCTCTTAACTCCTTTCTCTTACTTTCCTTTTATTGCTTCCTCTTTCCCTTTCCTCTTTTTTTATCTCCCTCCGCAGATGATTAATAAAATATTTAAGACACAAGGTTGGCAATGCACTAGTGGTATCCTTGTGATATTACGAGCGTCTGTAGGCTGCAATGGCACTTACTATCGCGCGGACTGTATGCTTGTTTGTCGACCTAGTCTAATAAAAAAACGTTGTAATGCTACATTGATGATTGATTTTTACCTACCACTACTACTTCATATGTTTAAAGAAAAGTTTATTGCTGGTCATTTTGTCTTAACTTAACTGACAGATTAACATGTAAGGATATTGTATGTTGAATTACTCTGTAATGGTTTTCTTTTGCAGGCACCGACCGGTGGTCGGATAACAGTATTCCAGACTTGCTTACCTAATGTGGGACCGGGAGCATTACGACCTAGGTGAGATTATAAATTAATTGTTTGATTACGACATGAGCGTAGTACCGACAAATGGCAGTATATTCATCAGAAAAAGTGTAGCTCAAATGTAACTCCTGTGCTCCATCGCTCTGCGTAGCCACGCCGGCCCGTCATGGAAATTGTGGGCTAAAAATCCTTCATAATAATGCTAATTTCTTAAGACAGCTTATGTACGTACTGTAAATACAAAATGTATTTATTTATTTACAGAAATGTCTTATAGGCTAACAGTTTGGTATACCTGAATCGCTTCATCATCATCATTATAGCAGTCGTGAAACTTCTTCTGCTGGACGAAGGCCTTCTCAAGAAAGGGAGAATATATTGCATGTAATTGTGTCAATCGCAGAACGTAGCATCACGACGGAAATACCGCCATCTATCGGTTTCGGTACCTCAGTCGCCTTTCACGATACCTAGTACTATTTGTTCCGCGACTACCCCACGCTCTAGACAATAGTTTGTAAAGTAGAATTTGCAAATCTAAGTAATAGCATTCTATTGTGTCATATGTTTGCAGAGAGGATCCGAACGCGCGGTCGTCGAAGGAAGTGACTCACCTCAACCCGGCGACAGACTTTTACAAGCGGATCGCACTCGACTGCAGCGGCGCGCAGGTCGCTGTCGATCTGTTCCTACTCAACTCGCAGTATTCTGACCTCGCCACGCTCAGTGAGTACTGATTTTTTAAAGAAAACGGGTGTGTTCTTGTTTGTTGATACTACTGCGTATTTGCTTCCTAATAGGTTACAAATACTTAAAACTGAACACATAATAATTGTTTACTTTATGGTTTTATCCTGGGCGTTAAAGGTTGTGGATTTAATCCGAATACAAGAAAAATATTTATATTATGAATATTTGTGTTTGTTCTGTGTCTTGGTGTTAAATATGTTCTTCAGTAGTATATTTGTAATTCCTCTGTTGTCTGATGTCCTTAACAGAAGTGCTCTAAGAGATTTTTCTCGGACTTAGGTTAATGTATGTGACATGTTTATATAGTTTTTACTACATTAATTAGATTCTTTTGACGTTCTTGCAATATTATATACCGATATTATATATGAGTTTAAGCTTTTTGTCTAGGCGCTTTGAGTTTTGTGAGTCTTCCACGCGAGCCCATAAGTGTATATGTCCACGCGCCAGTGTCATGCCGTCTTCCAGAAACCAGACACCTAGGGTATTTACGGTAGATTGGATTTGGATTGGAGGCGTTCATAAACGAAGTTGGGACTATGTTGGGGCCCCGAGTGGTGCATCTGCTAACAGCGCAAACTAACCGCGTGGAAACTAGGTATTTCATTCACTGTTGGGACCTTTGACGGGCCTGGTGGCGCAGGTTGTGGTGATCCAAACTTGTGTGTCAAGAATAGTGGGTTCGATCCTCACCCAGGATATGTATTAAAGTTTTACATCTATGATTCTTCTGTTGTTCGAAATCCGTAACACAAGTGCACAAGTCTAAATTTATGAATATTATTAATTCCGTGAGGTACCGGCAGAATAGAATAGTACCTTCACATGTACCTGGTGTTTTAAGAGGCAACTGAGTTACCTAAACCGACAGGTGGTGGTATATCCACCCGAGTATATAGCCTAAATGCAGCAGCAATTCAGTCGCAAAGCAACGCTCTGCGATTGCCACTACGCTTGTCCAGCGCGGCAATTATGAGCAAATTCCCCCTTTCATGGAGAGGCCTATGTTCAGCAGTGGATGTTTTTAACGCTGCCATGATAACGATGATGATGATAATAAGTATGATGATGATGAATGAATTTGTCTCCAGGCGGCATGAGCCAGTTTAGCGCGGGCACCGTGTATCACATGCCGCTGTTCCGCGCGGCGCGCACGTGGCAGGCGGAGCAGCTGGGCCGCGTGCTGACGCGCTACCTTACCAGGAAGATTGGCTTCGAGGCCGTCATGCGGGTGCGCTGCACCAGGTCAGTGTCTCCGCCGGTGTGCCGCCACGTGCCTTCATTTAACAAATATGAAAAGGTCTATTAATAAAAAAAATAAAATAAGAAAGAAGCTTTACCTCTTTATATATAAAAAAAAAACTGACTGCAATCTACTCATCACGAAATCTCAAAAACTGCGAGTGCAAAATATACATGCGCGTTTCTTTTAGAAGAAAGATCCTTATTTAGACGGGATTTTGCGAAATTCAAACCGAACAGGAATAAAACCTCTTTTTGTTGACAAAGTTTGTATGAAACTTCTATAGGTATTATAGCACTGTTTCCAAATGATTTGAAACACTCATTACTTGAGGAAAATTAAATTTACCTGGACGAAGTCGGGATGGGCCGCTAGTGATTGCATTTTTTATTAGATTTCTAAATGTGATGTCACGAAATTTAGATGTTATGTGAATTTATCATTATTATTAATCCACGGAACATATCTGCAGGGGTATAGCGATCCACACGTTCCACGGCAACTTCTTTGTGCGGTCCACGGACCTACTGTCGCTGCCGAACGTGTCGCCAGACGCGGGATTCGGCATGCAGCTCACCATTGAGGAGTCGCTGGCTGACCTGCAGCAGGTGTGCTTCCAGGCCGCTCTGCTATACACCAGCAGTAAAGGTAACTGAGGCGTCATAATATAATGGCGCCACCCGACAGATTTTGATGGAACTAAAATTTATTACTACTCAAGTTACTAACACAAACTTTTAAATATTGTTATGTTAGTATAAATAGGATCAATTTTTGGGGATTAATACTGGTAGCGGTAAAGTCTTGTGGGGAATCGGCAAAGTAAACCAGTACCTCCTTCTGCACCAGTTGCCGTTAGGAGGGACTGAGATATCGGAGCCGACTGTGTATCCATTTGAATTAGCGTAGCTCAATTAGCCGGAAGTCGCTTGGGTGCTGCTTGTGCACCAACAAATGACGGGCCCGATGGCGCAGATGGTATTCATCCTATCTTATGCGCCAAGGATCGTAGTTGGGGCCCAGGACAAATATTAATATGTTAAACATATGTGTTTGTTTTGGGTCTGGGTTTAATATATCTCCATAATACATGCGCTTTAAAGGACTTATCTCGTTATCAGGTCAATGTTTGGGTTGTTGCGTAAATTTATTATGTACAAAATTTCTGCGAGGAATTTATCGGATTCCTAAAAAACTTTTCTTATTCCGAGAACAATTCTATTTCACTCGTAACAGATAAACTGTGCAAAAAGTCTGCTAATTGCAAAAAAAATTGCCAGATCGGATAAAAGTTTGGCTATGTTACTCTAGACTATTAATAATCCCTGTACGAATTTTCATCCGGATATGTTCGATCGTTTCGGAGTGAAAAAATAACAAGCATACACCCGAAGTCACAACCTTTCGCATCTTGGATACACGTAAGGCTTGAGTGATGTGAGTAACACAAGCGGTGCGCGTGCGCAGGCGAGCGGCGCATCCGCGTGCACACGCTGGCGCTGCCGCTGGCCAGCACGCTGCCCGACGTGCTGCACGCCGCCGACCACCAGTGCATCGTCGGCCTGCTCGCCAAGATGGGTGAGTCCTCCACGCCACGGGCACGAAACTCTTGGAGCTTCTTCTTAATCCTATCCGAGATCGGTCCGGTATGCCGAAGCGATATCGTGCCTAGTAAAAAGCGTTTTTAAAAAGTGCAAATATTGTAAGTTCCTAGAGACACCTTATATCAAGGTCGTCTGTTTTGGTACCCCTTCACCGTGCTTTAGTACCATTTCTACCAACGAGCAGGCATACGGTCCGTTTGTCGATTTAGTCAAATAAAGAAACTGTCAACAGATCTTTTGTGAGTTGAAACTCACTCATAATATACTTATAAAATAAATACATAAAGTCGTCCTACACATGGATCTTTTTACGAAAATGTCAATTACCATTATATTTGCTCCCATTTGTTTCTTATTAGTATCATGATAGTCATTAATTTTTACGAAAATGGCGATTACCATTATGTCTGCTCGCATTTGTTTTATTTAGCACTTTATCACCTCCCCCTCCGCTCTCTTGGTGATATATAGTGAGATTTAAGATTGCCCCCCACCTACCCCATCCTATATCACGTTTATTTTTAGTACCTACAAAAATCTTTAAATGTAACACCATAATCACTAAAGAAACGAACTAAGTCTCGCGAACACTATATCGCGTTAAGTCAAATCGGTTGTAATTTGTTAGAAGACGAAAAAATTATGTACTCCCTTCCCTTCTTTCCCAATCATCCTACTCACCACTCCGGGATCTCAGAAATTAAACGAGGTAGACCTTCTATAAAGGTCGTCGGCATTAGTACCTCACTCGCACCTATTTCTATCAAATCAAACGTCAAATAGCAGTGTTCGCATTGCTATGTTCCGGTTTGAAGGTGAGAGAGGCAGTGAAAGTACTGAATATTGTGAAAGCATATTTTGAAGCCAAACGGTTGGCATCGCGCTGGTGATATTTTTATGATATTACGAGCGTCTATAGGTTGCGGTGACACTTACTACCACGCGCATGCGGACTGTATTGTTTATCGACCAATAATAAAAAAAAACTAAGCGACACTATAGAAGGGTATAGATGAGGTCGCATTGTAAAACGTTCGGCAACCGTTGCAGCGGTGGACCGCTGCGTGTCGGCGTCGATGTCGGAGGCGAAGGAGGCGCTCATCAACGTGGCGGTGGACGTGCTGTCGGCGCACCGCCTGGCGCAGAACCTGCCCGCGGGCGCGGGCGCCGGCGCCGCGCTGCTCGCGCCCGCCTCGCTGCGCCTGCTGCCGCTCTACTTGCTGGCGCTGCTCAAGCGGGTCGGTGACCTCGCGCCGATATCTAATGAATCAACCCGACAATAGCTCTAGCTCTAGCTCTAGCTCACCAATTGACGCGAAACATTAAAAAAAAAATAATTATCTTCAAATGGTTACTCATAAAACTGCACACATTTAATCATATGTATGAGTATGAGACACCGCGCACACATTCATGTATGAGCATGAGAGTCAAAGATGTTGTGGGCATTAATAAAAAAAAACACCCGCAAATCGAATAGCAACGTATTACGAACTAATGCCTAGTGACATCGTCTACTAGTTGAATATCTTGTCAAACATAAAAAGAGACGAGGCGGTGTAATACATATAAATTATAAAATAAATTGTTTTTGTACCTAAGATTCACACAAAATTGCATATATACATGACCTTTGGTGCATAAGATAATCATTGCTTTACGACTTTGAAAAAAACATCACACAACACCTCTTACATTGACCTGACTCCAAGATAATTCGCTTAAAGCGTTAAGCGTTAAGCGTTGTGTTACGGTTATGTCATAACAGAGGAATCACAAGTATAATACTTAAATACATACATTTAACACCCAGACAGAGAACAAATACAAATATTATCATATAAATATTTGTTCCACTACCATTAGCGCATACGATAGGAACACTACTGCGCTGAACACTATCTGCGCCATCCAGCGTGTCATTTGACTAGTGTTCAAATATTTCAGAAAGCATTCCGCACCGGCACTTCGACCCGGCTGGACGACCGCGTGGCGGACATGTGCAACATGAAAATGCTGCCGCTGGCGCAGCTGCTGCGCGCCGTGTACCCCGACCTGTACCCGGTCCACGAGCTGCGGGACCATTTGCCGCACGACGACGACTCCGCGCCCGACCCGCCGCGTCTGCAGCTCACCGCTGAGAGGTATCCATTATTTGGAACAAAGTGCCCTTTCGCGCGTTTCTAGAAAAAATTAAAACCGAAAGTTGTAACGACACTTTTTTCTATAGTTGTAGCCGTGCGGCGCGCGCGGGTTTCTGCGTTCCACCCGGATGTCCCTTGCCACCTCTTATTTTTATATAATTTTAGTTTTGCTTGTTCATCGTATCAGTCATTAGGCCTCCATTGGCCTCCCAAAAAAGGAGGAATTTTGTCCATAACTATATTGGCAAGCGTGTTGGCAATCGCATTTAAGTTACACTGTTTCGGATAGATATACCACCATCACACGTGTTGTTTGTAATCCTAGGCAAACTAAAACAGAATCCCTTTTTTAGTCATATGAAACTAGCGAGCGGGCTTGTTTCCAATGTAAGCCCTTTATTAAGTCTGGGTCTAGAACTGATCCCAGTAACTATAGACCGGTATCAGTGCTTTCTGTTTTGTCGAAAATATTTGAGAGGCTATTTTATAACCGACTTAACTACTTAACCGAAAAAAATTTTTTTAATTGAAGAGCAGTATGGCTTTTGTCCACAGTCTAGTACCCTAACAGCTGCAATAGATTTGATTACGACGATTAAAACAAATATCGACGAAAAGAAGATTGAAATGGGTATATTCATCGATTTAAAAAAGCTCTTGAAACAGTAAGTCAAGAAAAGCTAATTTAAAAATTACAAAATATCGGTATTGATAACATGGCCCTCAAAATGTTTAAATCATATCTTCAAAACAGACATCAGATTGTTAAAATAAATAATTTCATAAGTAGATATAAAAAAAAATCATGATCGGTATACCTCAAGGTTCCATACTGGGCCCACTATTGTTATTGATATACGTAAACAATATTGGCAAGATAAGATTAACGGGCAATATAACAGTTTATGCCGATGATACTTTATATTTTATTTCGGTAAATCAATTCATGAAATTACTGCCCAAGCTCAAAGAGACTTGGATGTGTTAAGTGAATGTTTCCTCTATAATCTGCTTACTTTAAATACTTCCAAAATATGTTACATGATTTTATCGGCGAAAAATAAAGTAATTCATGATTTTGTTTCACTAATAATAAAAGGTGAACTGGTTAAACGATCCAGTCGGCAGAAATACCTGGGACTATACATTGATGATAAATTAACATGAACGCCGCGCATTAACCATGTGAGGGGAAAACTAACATCTTTGGTAGGAGTTTTTCATAAAATAGCACACTGTATACCCCGACAAATTAAAATAACTTAGTATAATGCCCTGGTGAAATCACACTTAAACTATGTTATCGAGATTTGGGGCTCAGCTGCACCCACAAACCTTAATCCATTTGGAGATCTCAAAACAAATTTATTGGAGCCTTATTTCAATATCCCTTCCACACACCAACTATTCATATATATGAAAAAACTAAAATATTTTATCTATCTCAATTATACAAGTTCAATACATCAAAATTAATATAAGACTGTTTATAAAAGACGAACCCCACAATCTACGAACTAATAATAAAATGCAACTATCAACATTTAGAACTCTCTATGGAAAGAAGACTGCTGTTTGGAGAAGCACTGCTGTTCAATGAGCTGCCTAACAACATAAAGGAGTGTGAGAGTATAAATATGTTTCGAAATAGGCTGAAATTGTATTTGGAGTCGAGTACCGGCTAATTTGTATATTATTTGTAATAACTGTAATATCTTATTGTAAATGAATGTAGATTCGTATGAGAATAAAGATCTTTAAACATAAGCACAAATTCCCGTTCCCCCTCCACCAGGATAAACTCGAACGGCGCGTACCTGCTGGACGACGGCGACACGATGGTGCTGTACGTGTGCCACGGCGTGAGCCCGGCGTACCTGTCGGACACGTTCGGCGTGGCGGCCTTCAGCCAGCTGCCGGACGAGGCCTACTCGCTGCCGCGCGCGCCCGGCGACGGCGCCGGCCTGCTGCGCGCTTTCCTCGATAAGCTCAACGACGAGCGGCCGCACCCCAGCAACCTGCTGCTGCTCAGGTGAGGCCGATGCCAGTTATGCTAGACATTACAGAGGATCAACTTGAGCGTCTTCAAAACTTCTGTATAAAATTGTTTTTCTTGTGTCCAACTTTCGTACTAAGCTCAAATGGCTTCCTATACGACTTCGCAGGAACGCTCATGTCTTTTTTTTGCTATATACAAGCTATATACTTGCTATTCTTCTGTTTCCCTCCTGCTTATCTTAAAAGCCGCTTTGTGTTCCTTGGGAACAGCCATGAAAAATCCCTAAGATCGTCAAAGAATTTATCAATCAAAATGCCTGCACATTTCACAATCTTCTATAGCAAATCCTTTACGGTACAAGCTTTTCATTTGTGGAAGGCGCTCCCCCGTATGAGATCTGCTCGTTCTCTTTCTATTTTTACTGTTTTTATTGCTGTACGATAAAGTGTATAATTTTAAATGTCTTTACACAGGGACAACTCGCCGTCGCGTCAGCTGTTTACCGAACGGCTTGTCGACGATCGAGTGGAGTCGGCGTTCTCCTACTACGAGTTCTTACAACACGTGAAAAGCCAAGTGAAATGAGTTAGGTGTGACTCGAGAGTGACTTTAAGGTGGGTGCGATCCGCGCACGCGGTGAGTGTTAGCTAATGAATGGCGTCGGCGCGGAGTGCTACGACACTGCCCTAGACGTTTGTTAAGTTTTTTATCGGCTTGTTGTGTTCGAGCGAACCAGTGGTAATTGATAACATTTTAATTTTGCAGAAAAATGTGTTAAGGTAGATGCAGTAAAGATTGACCCTACCGGGTGACTTTGGCTATATACAGTACAGTACTATAAAAAGTAAAGTGTATTCTTTTGTTTATTCTTATGTCTCCGTATTCCACCTATCCCGTTTAGTGTTTATAAAACAATAAATATTGTTATCACAGATAGGGGATCGGACTATAGCAGTATAAAACAATACTAAATGTAGTTATGTATAATGTCCCTAAAACCCCACAAATGTTATTGTGTATATTGGAAGTCAGCCTGTAAATGTAATGATTGTATCAAATTATAATATCTCGCCTATTTCTAGCGAAACAGCACAAGTGAACACCGTTAGTGGTACATTAAGTATGACGTCATTTGTGGGTTGATCAGACTAGGGCTGTACCGTCTGCACCGTATTTTATATTAAATATATTTAGACATAGCTTTCAGTATTTACAGAGTTTTATTTATATGAAAAATATATTTTTATATAATAAAGATTATTCATAATGGAAACACTCCGGTTGTCCGGTCCCCTATACAAACTACATATTGTGTAGTCAAAGTTACTTCCTAGAGTCGAAGTAATCTGCAATTGCGGTCATTACAGTTCGTTATAGGGGAAACGGTTGCAACTGTTTGCTGTTCAACGCAGGGTAATAAAAATGACGATACACGCGCAATATAATAATTAGAAAATGGACAAAAAAGGTTTTTATAAAATGATATTGATATATAAAATAATTATATGCTGCAATGGATCTATTATATTTAATTGTCTTAATGAACAGCTAACAAATGTCATCGAAGGAAATGTTCAAATTTAAAATGCTGTCAATTATCGCCCTCTCGTGATATGCGTAGATAGAAATAGAATACTGTCGGTCCGTTGTACCTACACTACCGTGGAGATGTGTCTAAAAACCAGAGTTGTACCTTGTGATCGTTTAGTTCTCTAGTAATACTAGTCTAAAAGCATAGGCTTAGCCTTTACGAGTACACGCTTCGTGTATTTTCAGCGTGAACTTATGTAGGGGTAAAGGAGCATACTGAGATTAACCTATAAGTGTAATTTGGGCGGGTGCCCGATAGAATCATTTCTATAAATGCCTCCCTCATTCGTGTCTGTGGCACTACACTATCACAGACACTTCACACGCATTGTTTGGTAAGAGTATACTTTGACGGTCAGAAATTCACGTAAGGGAAACAGGCCAAAAATTTTTTTTTCTGACATTTGTTTCAAATAAAAAGAGGATTCAATTTCAATTATAGTTATTAAAAACAGCTTGAACATAATTAAAAATAGATTTTCCAGTAATAAGAACATTATTACTGGAAACCTATTATCTACCTAACAATTTTTAATTGCTAACTATTTTATTCTTACAAAATATTTTTTTCTTTTTGTGAAATTTCTTTTTGTAAACTTGCACTTTGTCCCTTACGACAATTGATCTATATCGCGTTTGCACTCGGGGCTCACTCATTCCTCTTTTGCCAACAACAATTTAATTATCCCCATCGACGGTGACTCGAGACGAGGTACCGTCACATAGGCGCCCACGAGTGACAGTCGTCGGTCCCGATGTGATCTCACCAACCCTACGGGGCGAGCGGCTTCGCCCATCTCTCCGGTGGCGTAAGAATAAACGTCTCAGTAGTGCAGCTTAGGTTTGAAATTATCTGTGAAAATTTCACTAACAATTTTGAATTCAATATACTCGTCTCTAGATTTCAATATAGATTGCGAAACCCAGACAGATATGTAAAGCTTGTGTGTATATAGATAGTCAAAAATAGATTTATCTATTGTGTTAAAAGATTAACAATTCTGGGCATACAAAAGGTTGTATGCCCATCCAGCAAATGTAATCCTGTCTGAATATTATTTACCGCTTTTAAAGTAAACCGATTTTGAAGTTTTACTGTTTCAATCCAGACAATATTCGTGCAGCACGTATTATGAGATGTAGTCCACATTTATATGAAGTGAACTGAGGGCTAGTAACTAAATAGACTAGTTTCTAGACTAGACTAGTTTCTAAAAGCTCTAGTTGCGCGCTAAAAATACACTAAGCATGTACTATCTAATTATTTGTAAGAAAAGTGCCAGAAACAGCGACGTGCATCCCCTACAAATTTTTGGCATATAATATTATATGAGGCTACTGTCGTAAATTTAAGTTGTATACAATAGATTAGATAGGTGAACCTTGTCCAAATATTTTAACTGCATTTACTCGAATCAATTCGCCGATATAATAAGTTGTTAAAATTCTATATGTACTTTCAATTACACAGTGTCCATACATAAGATTCATTCTTTTCTTTTCTGTTGTTGAAATTACTTAACCAATACAATTCGTTGCATTGACATGTTGCGGTGGATAGACAATTCGTATCCAGCAGCTCCCGAGTCATAGACTGTAGACTTCTTTGTCTTACACATTCACAGCCCATTACGAGTAGGAAGTATATTGCTGAAGTAGGCATGTATTACAGATTTTCAATAGAATCAGTCTTGGCCAAAAACTTATTTTATTTTGACAGCCCTATTCCTCAGTTTGATTTGTTACCAGTACTCGGGTGCTAGGCATATCCGACCCGGGAGTAGGGTGCTTATTTTTATATATTTTACCTGTAATAAAACGCACATTGTCCAATATCATTGTATACAAATTGGCCTAAGGTTGTTATTAGGTACTTGGTAAACATGTAATTGAAAGTACAGTTAGATAGAAAGGATTTAGCAGATCGTAGCCGGTGTCGTTAATTTCGTCTATGATATATGTAGCAGGTATCGGTGGCTGGCGTGTGACGTCACTTTGTATTTACTTTACCTTTTATATCATTGTTTATTTAGCAACCCTATAATTTCCGCTCGGCGTTCGTACTTGTCTTATCATCATGTATTGACCGACGGTTGAGACAATAATGTTTAATATCATTTGATAGATAAATTATTCAGTTTGTCGTGGTCTTTGATAGTGATGATGGTTTAGGCATCCGCAGGTAAAGGAGACGGGCATTGAACACCTGAATAGTGAATAACGATCCTTGTTATTATTCGAGTAAAAAGGTTCACAATAAATCTACTTTTTGAAGGAGTTTACTTAACTTTAACATTTATCCGCATCCATTTTCGTTGGAAACGTCTTAAATGTCAAAGTTTAATAAAGCCGTTCAAAAATATTTTATTGTGAATAAATGTTAGAGAATATTTAATTAGCCTGTTCAGTAGAATGATGCTTCAATACGAACGCTGAGCAGTCGTCTTGGTTTATTGTAAATTAGTTCTTGTTATAATACATTGTGGAGTAAGTTTTGCATGCGCGTATGGACAGTTGGATGCTCGGTAAAAAAAATGGTTGACGGTCATACAAAATTCCTTTACAGAGTTATTGTAACTTGTTATAATTTATTTATCAGTGGCACTTCAATACCGCGTATGTTGTATTTGTGCATAAGGTCCAAACTTCAGCTTTTGTTTTTGCGGCGGATTCGTATATTGATCGGAGGTTGTAGTGGCAGAGCATTGTATATAAAGCTATTTACACTTATCGGAAACCGATTTTGTGTCGGCTCCGACAAGAAATGTCGGGTGTTTCGCCAGCCCTCTACATCCGGAAAAAAATCGTGTCGGATCTTGGTCGCCTATGATGAAGAATGGGGCTGTTCACATTTGTCAGATGTTGGGGCCGATAACTCTTAACGCAGCCTCTAAATCTTGTATTTTGGTGGTTTATTTGAGCCAACAGATGGTTGAATATAGTTATCGACATTCTAAAATAATTGAAAAACTTAATTTCGTCACTCCTCAATTCTGTTATTAAATTCTGAAATGTTCCAAAGTAAAGCTTTCTCTCAGGATTGGATGCACCCAATATTTTCTTTCCTTAGCTGAATTTCTTGGTTTTCTTCTTAAATAATAATGCGATGTACAACAAGAAATTCGACAATGTCCATCTTGCACTATCGCTTAGCGTAGAATGTTTAAAATTGACACTAGCTTCGACCGTGGCCGACAACCGATTATTAATAGTGTGTGATCAGAAGCGCCGACATCAGATTAATATACGGATCCGACACCCGACAAGTGGGAACGAACTCTTACGCGTTATTGCGATACCACTGCCGTTTTTTACTTTTGGTAAGACCGCCTATTTATATATTCGGCATTCGTGCAAATGTTCTTTGTATATTGTAATGTACTATTGGTATAATTCGTTACGGATTTCTTGTATAAAATATTTCATGTTTATTTTTATATCTTATCTTTCGAGCGAGTTAAGGTTTCCATACAGTTGTTTCCAAATAATGCAATAAAAGTTTTATATTTTTATTGTGACTCGATATTTAGGTGTATGGTTTATTTTTAATATTTGTATCGTCGATAATGGATCGATTGTAAATTGGATAGAATTATTTATAAAATTATAGTTAGAATGTTTTACACTGTAATGACTTGCTGTGAAATATATTAGAGTAAACGAAAATCAAGGAGTCGCGACTATTGTACTGTGAAAAGTATTTATTCCGGAGAACATGCTTCATTTGTGAAAGATGTATACGCTTTATTGAGTAGTGTTGTTTCATTTATAATTTAAAATGTTTCTTACATATAGATTTCACCGTACTGTGACTTCTGTCAGCTAAGAGATATTACAACGTTGTGTATTGAAAATGTATATATGTATACAGTTCCAAATTCAAATAAATGTATATCAACACCGTGGCCTCAATGCTGTCCTTTTTAATGAAGTCTTATTTATTTTAAACCTATACCCCAAGGCCATATGTATTATCTCTAAAATTGAAGTGCCTAAACATTAAACATTTCTGTACATTTTAATTGTGAAGCGAAGTTACGTTTGTATTCGCTAAAACCTTTGTGGCGGTTGAGCTGTTAATTGTTTGTACATAGTGCTTTCAAACCTTGTCTATGAACAGTTATGTTTTGACAATGTAATTCCGGCTGTGGGATTTTATGGATTAACTAAACAATATCTGCCTGTGTAAGCTGGATTTTGTTAAATTCCTAAAATTCCTTCAGGAAAATTTTGGTTAAAGTTATCCATTCATACTTTATCCCTAATCAAGCGAATTGAATCTAGGTTGGACTAATTCATACAAGCTTGAGGTATAAACGTATGTATGGATTTAAATAGTTTGCCAGTTATTATACAGATAATCACAAATGTTATAATTGCTTCTGTTAGCGGACTGAACTCGAGAGCCTTGTAACTTGTTTCAATATAACGAATCTAAAATCATGTTTTGTTTATTATTTTCTTCGATCCCCATCTTTGAACCTAAAGTTCGGTTTTTTCTACGGGTTGAGACCCTCGGCCCTCGGTACTGATCTTTCTTTGATAATTACTTTAGAAAATATCATGTAACTTTTATTTTAAAAACTTAAAGGTCATAATATTTTTTTATCAAATTTACATAAAAAAAGTTATTTGATTTTCTCCATTTTATAAACATTTTGTATCAAATAACTTAAAACAAACCATGAGTACTCAATATAAAGCTTACTGTTTATTTATCGCAGTTTATTTATCTCCATATTATTTTGTTCGACATTTCAGTTATCTTTCGTTTTAATGCGAATTAAGAGTAGTCTAAATGCGAAGGTTGCGCTAGATTTTCATTAAAAAGAGGGGGGGGGGGAAGGTCTCAAAATAATTTACGCTAAAGGGGTGATGAAAGAGGTTAAAAACACTGCTATAGTTAATTACAAAATACCTACAAATATACTCTAGCTTATTAATTGCTATTTTGTTACGATGTCTACTCTAGAGGACCAAAGTGGGTTCCACTGAATATTATAGGTGTTTCGTGCCTAATTAACCATTATATTTTACTAATAATAATAATACACCTTGTTGTAACCTAAATTTAAAAACAGTAGTATTAATGGTAATACATATTGAACCATTGCCGGCCAATTTGCCATTGGCGGCCTTATGGTATAGAGCGATTTCTTCCAGGAAACCTTTGCATGGAATATGTGAAGATAACATATTTAAAACATGAGGTAGTATGAAGTGTACCAATTAAAAATAATAGTAATAATAACTTAAAAACATGACGCATACTTTTAAAACTAAAAAGAAAACTAATACATTCTTGAAATAAGTATAGTATTGGCCAGTAAGAATGCTACGTTCTAGAATCGAAGTAATCATAACGGTAGATAATAGGTACTCCTTAACTCTCCAGATTATTAGGGGGAGTGCATTCCACAAAGCATAAACCGTCAAGGATATACTGTAGAATGCTGTGAAATGCACAGGCATCCTAAGCTTTATACTCTCTGATGACCTATGGGATCTGTCGTGGCTGTTGCCTAAGAAGACGAAAGAAGGAGAAGAAAAAAGAAACGATTCTTAAGATAAGAAGGAGAGGAGGCACAAAAGAGTAGATATTTAGGAGACGCTCAAGCTTCTCAAGTTGGGACTCTGTCAAATCAAGGTATCTGGCATCTGTATAATCAAGAACAGGAAGAAGAATAGATTGTGCAAGAGCAATTTTATTAGAATGTTACGCAAACTCATCAAAGAGGCCACTGATGCAAATAAATTACGACTAACTTATTTAAGTTGCGTAGTCCAGGACAGGTCACAATCAATAAATACGCATGTAGTTTGAAATATCTAAGCATGAACGGGGACAGACAGACAGCGGAAAATGATATTTACGCTTATCATTTCCTATGTATTTATGGTGCTCTAGCAGACCAAAACCTTCTTTAAATCACTTTATCTATTAAAAAACCGCAACAAAATCTGTTGCGTAGTTTGAAAGATCTAAGCATGAACGGGGACAGACAGACAGCGGAAAGTGACTTCATTTGATACTATGAAGTGATAATAGAGATATGACGTGAGGCCAGACACAAATAAACAACGACCAGTCAAAATGGTCGGCCGCCTTAGTCTTGAATAATTTGTTATCAATGAAAAGTTCAGGGTGTTTTATACACCGTATTAATCATATAAATAAAGTGATTCCCACAACTTCTCATACATTGACCTGACTGATATATATTTGCCCTGGTTGGGATTCGAATCCACGACTCTTATATAGATACAAGATAGGATCACTAGCATCTGCGCCATCGGACCTGTCAAAATATATAGACATGACTTGAGTTTCATCAAGTAAAATGGCATTATTGAGTGTGCAGAGACCACTATTGATTCATCATCCCAGCCATTGGAGGTCCACTGCTGGACATAGGCCTCCCCAAGAAAGGGGGAAATTTCGGTCATAATTGCCGCGCTGGGCAGGCGCTGGCATTCATTAAACGTAGTTTCACGACGGGAGATGATCAAAATTTACCTTTAATGCATAAAACACATTTATTTTATATTTTGTAGAGTTTTCAACCGTTAGAAACGGTTTGTTAGGGGTTTAAAATGCTAAAATTTTATTAAAAAACATACCTATATCTACAAAATCCAGCCGGCTGGAGTGGACTCCAGAGAGGGTCGTAGAGCTTTCACCTCTTGCTTACCTTCATTGGCTGTCCAGAGCGGGGCTTTAGATCTATATACTTGCAGGGTGGAAGTGACTGCCATCCTCAATCAATGGAGCCTGAATAAAAATAGTTCAAATTAGGACTATCTAGAAACGCTTGCTTGAATGGTGAAGTGCATCTTAAATAACTATAATCATTTAACATTTTTCATTTCTTAGTGAATCTTCCATTATTCCATTTCTTCAAGTGTTTTTATTATTTTAAACCACTAACAGGAAATAATGAGTCTTCGGTGTTACCGACTTTAATATCTCGATAAATTCTTATCGCGATAATTTCAAAGTTAAAGGTGCATTCGAAGCGGGTTGAAGAGCAAGGTCACTTAGATAGATTTTCTTCGCGGTGTAACTTGTAACCGAAGTTGAAGAGACCTCACTAAAGGTCTACTGCATTGGTACCTCACGCTCACCTATTTCTACCGCTAAATAGCAGTGTTCACATTGCTGTGTTCCGGTTTGAAGGATTAGAGAAACAGTGAAATAACTGGGTAAATGTGACATTGTATCTCCAGTTCACAAGGTTGGCGGCACACCAGTGATATCTTTGTGATGACACTAGTTTCGTATTGACCGTTTCTCATTAAGCGGACCATATCTTTAGTTTTCTGACTTCATAATTATAAAAAAAAATGAAATCAGCTTATTGCATGGGTATCGCATTAAATTGCCTACACATCTTGAAAAATAATATATATAATACTTAAAGGGCACGATTTCAGTCAGATTTTTTTAGTTCCAAAGTCATCAGACATTTTATACCCTGTATTTATTCGGCATCAAAGGTGTGTATTATGTTAAGTTTGAAAAACCATCTAATCATAATTTGTTATTCTTTACAACGAGGAAAGACCTGTTTTTAAATTATTTTTAGCGGCTAATAATAGAACAGTTTGGGGCATATAAATAAATAAACATTTTAAAAAATGTACATGAGTGATTCACAAATAATTGAATATCGCAAGGTGGTGTTGTATACGTTAAACCAGAATGACGTTACAAATCAATAAAAGTCATCGACCAAAAACAATACGACTTTATCTCCCGTCATAAAGGAAATTATCTGATCGGTGTAGTCTTTTAAAAAAACATGCGTATATAAAGTGAATATAGTTTGCCGTTGCCTTTATCTAGTCTGACAACTTACGATATATAAAAAACTATAGTCATTGCTAGTAGCCATTCAGTGCACTCGGCGCCTCAGTGCTGTAAACATGTTTCTAATATTTTTAACCGGTGTTTTCGTCGCTTTGTATATATATACCACGAGAAACTTCGATTACTGGTGTAAGAGAAATGTTAAACACGACCCACCTATTGCTTTCTTCGGAAACGACTTCAAAAATACCTTCGGCTTCGTGAGCATAACTGATTTAAGTACGGAGCTTTATCATAAGTATCCAAATGAGAAAGTTATAGGATACTACAGATTTTCAAATCCGATGCTTATCGTCAAAGATTTGGACATTATTCGACGTATTTTGACTTCAGATTTTTCGTATTTTCACAACAGAGGACTAGGCCGGAATCCTGACGTGGAGCCGATGTTCGCAAACTTGTTTCATGTTAATGGGGATAAGTGGAAGTTACTTCGCAAGAGATTGACGCCTACATTCACAACTGCCAAACTAAAAGGTATGTTTCCACTGGTAGTTGAATGCGCGGAAAAGTTACAGGGTGTTGTAGAAAAGGTCGTAGCAAATGGAGGAGTATATGATGCCCGTGAGTTGATGGCTCGTTTTACTACAGAGTTCATAGGTGCTTGTGGTTTCGGCATAGAAATGGATTCTATCAGCAACGAAAACTCCCTCTTCAGGCATCTCGGAAAGATTTTGTTTACGCGTCAGTTCAGGCACGTCATAAAATTAACACTATGGGAAGCCTTTCCATGGTTAAGAAAGCACATTTATGTGGCTGACAGGGAAGTAGAAGAGACTATCATCAAAATAGTAAGATCTATACGTGAACAAAGGAATTTCAAGCCATCCGGGCGAAATGACTTTATCGATCTATTGTTGGAATTGGAAACGCAGGGGAAACTGAAAGGAGAGTCTATAGAGAAGTTTCATGACGACGGCACGCCAATTCAGGTCGAAATAGACATGGACCTTAAATGTATGGCTGCTCAAGTTTTCATCTTCTTTGGAGCCGGATTTGAAACATCCTCCTCTGCTACCAGTTTTACTCTACACCAGCTCGCGTACAATCCGGATAAACAAAAGAAAGTGCAAGAAGAAATAGATAGGGTCATGGCGAAATATGATAACAGGTTGTGTTACGACTCGATTGCTGATATGGAGTATTTGAATATGGCTTTCAATGAAGCTATGAGAATGTTTCCTTCCTTGGGCTGTTTGAACAGGGTCTGTACTAAGAATTATACGATTCCGGAGCTGAATCTGAATATTGATCGGGGGGTGAAGATAGTGATACCGGTGCAGGCGATACAAAATGATCCCAAACATTTTGATAAGCCTGAAGAGTTTCTTCCAGAAAGATTTGCTTCTAAGTGTCAGGACAGCCGTCATCATTTTTCATTTTTGCCATTCGGAGAAGGTCCTCGAGTTTGTGTAGGTAAGTTTAACTTCAGCTGGGCAATTTAAATACGTAAACCACATTAAGCATATCATGTACCTATAATAATATAGTCGTTTGCAACTTAAAATTAAAACAAACAAACGCGCACGATAATAAATTCAAGCACTCGCACTCATTCCTAGACTAGCTTGATACACTAAATAATATGTGTCTACTAGCAAAAATATGGCATACCATTGGTTTTCCTAACTTGTCATAGTAAAACAATGCATTTACATATGTCGAATACATAAAGGCATAGAATACGCAAAGCTTTTATAGGTCTCCTGGGGGTATTTTAGGGCACATTATAGTATTTTTTTTAAATTCAGCTCTAGACTCACTCTATTTTCTGCGGCGTTCTAGCGTTGTAAAATTGTATTTTTAGGACGCAACTCATAATGGTTTATTTTTCAGGTGCCCGTCTCGGCCTCATGCAGTCGCTCGCAGGCTTGGCTGCCATTTTGCATCGGTTCAGGGTAGAACCAGCTTCCCAGTCCGTACCGCAGCTGAAAGTGAATCCGCGGAACAACGTCGTGCAAACCGTTATGGGCGGTATACCTCTTTTGTTCAAACGCAGGACGGAGGTACTTACGTGACTTATTGTGGCCTTAAAGGGGCTCGGAGATTCTCTTTTGTTTAAGTATTTAGAATAAGCACTCACAACTGGTTAAGAGAAAAAGAGAGAATCTGATAATGTATTCGGGAAGTTACAGACATGTTTGTGTTGAGTTATACTAGCAGCGCTCTGCGGTTTTACTCACGTAATTCTTTCCGTGTTTGTATGGGGATATACAATATGTTACTTGCTTATAGTGTAGTGATTTCTGATTTTAACAGTTACAAACGTAGAAAAATACCAGATTTTTAAAACAGATATTAGTTGCTTATAGCTAAATTCGGCCTTAAGAGAGAACGATCTGTGATTTCACAGCCCACTCTGAGTACGTCGCCTTGTGCCTGGATACATTGTCGTGCAAGTGAGCACCTCTTTGGTAAATTATCCCCGTCTTTTCTCCTTCATCTCACCGACAGTAGGAGATAGCATACTCCAAATATAGTAATAAAATCACACAACGTATCATGTATTGACCGGACTCTGAGAGAAGTCGCTTAAAGCACTTGTGTTTCGAAAATCTAGCAACAGAGGAATCACAAATATAATTATTAAATACATATATTCAACACTCAGACAGAACAAACACATTAAAATGTTTGGCATGGATTGAGATCGACCCCACGACCTTCGGTGCACAAGATAGGATTACTACCATCTGCGCCATCGGGCCCGTGCATAGCAACACCCTTATCTTTGTAGTGAATTAACATTCATTCTGTAACCCAGAAAACTGGTTTGCAGATTTAAAAAAAGATGTGGTTATTTTGTTGTTTAGTTTAATAAGTGTGATAAGCGATAGTGGTTTGTTATTGTGTATGTCAGCCAAGAGGTCGTTGACCTATTTAATGGTACATTAGTGCCAGTGTTTCCTAGTATGTATATTCTGGCGACGCAAAAGACAGTCTACAGCATAGTTAGTATCTGTAGCTATCTGAGTATAGTTCACAATTTACCGAGAGAATTCCCGCTGTGTTTTTGAATATTTGGCGATACATTGATGAAATGTAGCTAGTATTGTATTATTTTTTGTCAAAGGTATTATTAGTTATATTCATTTCTATCAATTGGTACGGAATAAATCATTCATTGAATATGAACTTTGTTTTCGCTGCATTTTTATTTCTATACCTTAAAGTATTAGTGTTCTATTTTATTTGAAAAATAAAAATATCTTCTATTCAAAATTTTAAATTGCTTGTGGGGACATGAGTACGGATAAAAGTAACAATATTATTAAAAAAAAAATAGAAAAGATAATTAAAAATCTGCGAAACTGGTAGTGGCACGAACCACTTGTCACGAAGAAGGAGCTTGAAGACCGGTACGCTAAAAAAATTTCAAGTTCGGAGAAGTCAGTTAATTCGTTAAAACTTTAACTGGATCTTAAGAAAAAGGATTTTGGCGGTACTTAGTGGTACTATGGGGAATGCATAGTGCGCAGGGTTGCCTTAGGTACCTTGAGGGGGCTTAAAGATTGAACTTTGTAAGAAGATAAGGCGCATCTACTTTATACTGTCCGCAATTTTCCGTCTCTTTAATAGTGTGAAATATTTTGCATCTATCCTCGTAGCCACCACCCTGTGTTTTAAACCTGCACTATAGGTACCGAATGGATACCTGGTAACCTGTGGATTTCATATTTCACAAAATAATCGAGTATATTGCGTACCTATGCACATAAAAGTACTTTCAAAACTTTTACATTGTTAAACTGGGAACATGATCTAAGAACAAAACCTCACATCATTCTAGCTTCCTCAGCGATAAACACAGCAAATTTCTGAGATCGGAGCAAATCCACCGTAACAAATTCCGATGAATTCCAATATTTAAAAGCTTTTGTAGAAGTATATTTTGATCAATTCGAGCAAACGCTTTAATGTCATCAGTAAAAATTGAAACTGCCTGACCGCCAAACTCCATGCTGTCCATATAAGGATATTGAAGAAAGTATTATAGACCTGGCCATGGATAAGACGCTCAAATATTTTGCGAACATACATAGTTTAGAGGTAGACCTATAGAACTTAACCTCTCTTTTATTACCATACCTAAATATAGGAGTTATAAAAGCGGATTTCCATGTATCAGGTACAATAACATTCTTGATCAAGTGTTTAAACAGTGTGGCAAGCGGCCCAGCCAAAGACTTAGAGCAACCAGGCTCCCATTGGTAAATCAACAGGCTTTAAAAGTTTATAAAGATTGTCCTGGTCAACATCTATGTTGCTTAATGTATGAGTATAATGTAAAAATCTTTCAAAATTTTATAAATCTCTTCTATTAAAAAGAGGAGAGGGAAACGTGGAATTAAAATAGTCTGTAAATAAATTGCAAATCGCCTCACTTGTATTCGCCGGTCGTTGTTGAAATGTCAATGTGGAGCGTATAGAGTTGACACATTTTCGGGTGGATCTACTATACCGTTTTCAGAATTTGAAATTAAGGTTCGGTAATACTCAACAATATTATCTCTCTTACGAAGTAAACAAAAAGTGGTGTAATCATAGGTATTACTAGTGACTTGAGGATATTATGCCACATTACCCAGTAAATTTACTCTTGCCTCTCTGACCGTTCAGACCGGAACATAGCAATGCAAACACTGTTATTTGGCGGAAGAAATAGGTGAGAATGAGGTACAGACGACTTTTATGTAAGGTCTATCTCGTGAAGATATTTCTTTAAGTATATATGCACTCACTACACCAGGTGTCGTAAGAGGCGACTAAGGTACCATAACCAAGATATGGCGGTATATCCATCCGAAACAGTGCAGCTCAAATGCACAGGGCGTCGATGAGTTGCAGAATCCAGAAGGCAACTTTTCATTCCCGATTTTGTCCAAAAATTAAATCATTAGGACATGACTCAACTAAATGGGAAAATTTATCGGCAAAATTATTTAGTTGGGAATTAAACGAATTCCTGTGACTTTCATTGCAGAGAAAAAGTGCGCAAAGATGTAATTTAGATGAACTGCGGTTAATATTTTTACAGGAGACAGAATTTGATATGTTGTCAAAAATATATAAGAAGAAATAGAATTCATAGATGAATGTCAATTTACTTGGGATAAGGAATTCCGTTAATGCGTATCAGAATTCCTTTTTCTTTCACCTGAGAAACTGCTTATTAAACATTGTTTTCTATACACTTCCCGATCCTGTAAAAACCTTCCCCTAAAAATTTATTATAATGAAGTCAATAAAGGGATTTTGGGATCCCTAAGTTTTCATGTAAAAAATGTATCGTAGGAATAAATATTCTATACAATCGATATTGTATTTATTCATTCTAATCATACAAAAGTACAATGTTTTACTCCTATAATATATTAAAGTAGGTATATAAGTACTATTAATGCGAAGGTTTTGTTTGCTTTTCAGTACCAGGGGGAAACCCCCTTTTTTATATTAAAGGAGTCACCGTCTTGAAAGAGGTTAGTAACACTGCTATAGTGAATTACAACATGCATACAAATATACTCTAGCTTATTACTGTCTATGTGGCTATAGTACCTACTCTAGAGGACCAAAGTGGGTTCTGCGGAATTTTAGCATACCGTGGTAATTAATCATTGTATTTATTGTAATCTTAATCTCACGCTTATTATTTCCCATATTGCTATGGTAGCTCCATCTAGCGAACCTATAGGTTCCGTGGTATATTAGCGTTCCATGGTAAATATACCGATTTACATTTACCATTATTTATGTTGTTATGATTCTGCGGAGTCTTGCGACCCGTCCCGACTTAACACGGGTGCAATGAGGATAAAAAAAATTGGGTTACCCTAAGAGATGGACTTATACTGACGCGAACTTTTTTGTTGATCTTTTTGTGGTGTAGTAAATTATTTTGATCTATATCGTACAGCCAGCGTTTGATGGTGATTATTTACACCCATATATTAGAAACTTAAAATTATTTTTTATATTAAATAAAATATATTAATAAACCGCAAAAAAATCCGTTGCGTAGTTTTAATGGTCTAAGATATAGGGACAGACAAACAACTCAAAACAACTTTGTACTATACTATGAAGTGATCATGGAGATAACACCTGAAGCTTGACACAATTATAAAACCACCAGACAAAATGGCGCCGCGTTAGTCATGCAAGTGATAATAAAATGTTATTAATTAAAAGTTCGGGGTGTGTAATTATCACTGCTTACTTGTTTTGAATTTTACAAAGTAAAATGGCATTATTGAGTGTTCCGCTGTTTTAAAAGCTTGGGAACTGCTGTCTAATGGATTCAATACCATCATACCATCTTATTCGTTTTATTATATCATCTCTTTAAACCTAAATCAAACGGAACCTTTTTTAAGACGATGTCTTTAATTTGGTCAGTGTATTATGTCCTTGACTAGACAATTAAAAAAAAGTGCTGTTCCAAATCTTATTTGTTAATATAAATTATCTGTGTCAAAAATACCCATGGGCAAATATTTAGTGACAGTTGTCATTTTTTGAGTTATGTACTTTGGAGTATTTTTTATAATTTATGATTTAATTTTATATTATATGTATTAAGTGTTTTCACAGGTTATTGAGCAATATGTCTTTTATGTACGTCACTGTGTACCACGGACCATGTAATTCGTTCCACACTGTAATCCATAAGCCACAAAAGTTACGGGGTCTGAAAGGTGAGTTAACCTAGAAAGTTATATGAAAACTTAGTGTAGAAAAAGCTACCAGCACACAAAAAGAACCTGTCAATATTAATTTTTACTTTTTAAAGGAACGTTCTATGTAAGTTCACCAGGTTGTAATGAAACCAGCACATCCTTGTGACTACTCGACTGTTTACTAACACAGATCGTCTTCAAAAGCTGGGTTACCGAGTGGATTTGGCCCCAGTTCGTTTCGTTAACTACTGCATGCTAGAAATGGGTGGTCACCAGGTAAGGTAGCTCCAATAAGGGAGAAATAAGATCAATTTATACTTAACTATCTTACACCATTGTTCTATGCTACTTTCTTTATACTTTTCGCCTATTCAATTCGAATGCAACTAAATTAGAGGTGGACAGACTATACAACCTTTTAATGCAGATTTTGTGGAGGCTTATGTCTAGTCCGAGATGTCCATTGTGTTGGCACAATCAAGTATTTTTTTAATTCGTCTAATAAAAAAAAAGAACTCAGATTTCCATGAAAAAATATTTTCTTTTTCAAATATTCTATTGACCCATCACTATCATAAGAAACATATTCAATACAGATTACAGTTTGATCTTCCTTTAATCAGTCTACTGGTCGTAAGACGAGTCGTAAAACTAAGTTTATAGGTTCTTTACCCAAGAAATTTGAAAAGAAACTAACTGCAATAAAAAATACATCCATCTACCCTATGCTTGATAAGCTGTTACCATAGTATTAAAATACTAGAATATGTTTAGATATTGTCATTCTAGGGCACCAAGCTCTAGACTTGTAAATGCTTTCGTATTTGAAATCCGCAGGTGTTCCGTTGCAACATTCAGAACTTACTCTTCAACATGCCTTACGAGCTGGACCCGGTGTGCCAGCGGGCTGTGCAGGCGGTCCAGGAAGCTACCATCAAGTTGACACGCGCCTACGACTACCATTATTTCTGGATGTTGATCGAAAGACAAATGTTCGCGCGCAGCGAATTCGCGCCTAAAGATCACTGGTTAAAAGATAAGTTGGATCTACTACCCTTGGCATCTTGCTTAGAATGCGTTAACTGCTGCGGTATACTTACGCAAAAGAAGAATGAATAAACGTCACCGGTTTGTGGAAAATTATCTTCGTCGACATGATTTAATGAATTCTGAAGATAAACAGGATCCCGCTGATTTTTTTTCAGCGATTCGCATAAAAGAGCTTTTTATAGTCCAGGACTTCGACTCTAATATAATAAATTAAATATTTCAAGTTTATCGGGTGGTTCATTTCTCTTAACTATTACTAACTAGTAGAATTTATACAAAACTAGCTAACCCGAATGATTGTTCTTAATTTAACTATGTACCTATATATTACGCATTGAATGCAACTATAAATTGAGATATAAACTATCCAATCTCTCAAATGGATTAATCTCAATCTCGATCTCAAGATCGATTCTGTAGTTTAGAAGTGTATTCCGAATAAATAGAAAAAACTTTATATATACATATTTTCCACCAGTAAGGGGTCATCCATTAGTAACATGAGGCGACAGGGAAATAGGGATACATTTTTTAAATTGAATATTTAAAGAAATAATAATCTGCAGAAAAATAACAAATCATCAGTTCGTATTTTTCATAAAAATACTAGAAATAATCGAAAAATAACATATTTAATACAAAGAATTCTTGGACATTTTCCTTAATAGATATTTAGTGTAAATGTTTATTTGGTGGTCATAAAATGTCGCCCACTTTTGGAATCACTGGTTTAGTATAATAATAACCGCAGGGCAGTTTGTGGCGAATTGCTGGTGAATAACGACACTACAGGTCCGAGTTTCCTCAAATGTTGATCAGGACTTTGTCTCCAGCTTGCCTTTAGATGCCGCCTGGTGTGGACTCCAGAGGGCCGGAGAACTTTCACAACTGGCTTTCATTGTCGTGTGAGGCGTTAGAGCTTTATATTCGCAGGAAGTGAAATAGGCGCAAGTTTGTAACCTCTGAATACCTTTAGCTGCTCAAGACCATGTTGTTGCCTTTTCCATTCGCTTGCATCGGATATTTGGATGGCCCATTAAGTATATCTAGCGGGTACTGTTCTAAATAGATGTAAAGAATTTACCCGGAGACAACAACCGGGAGTCTCGACGACATCCAGTTTTTATAGGGGGTTTATTAGAAATCTGATGAATTCGTGAAATGGTCGATTGGTTCAAGCATTACGGTTGTCTGATGCGAAAAATGTCCCAAGTCTTTTAAATTTAGCATTCGGTGACTCAAGGCTTTGAGACACCATCTTCTAAATTAACCAGTTCATCGGATATCTAAACTTCATATACTATGTTGATGCCATCGCGACTCTCGGGTAAATTCTTCATATTTATTTAAAACGGCACTCGTTAGATGTACCCACTTAAAAGTAGAATAATTTCTAACAAAGGCCACTTGGCCAGGTCTTGCGGATCCGAATTCCTAAAATGTTATAATAATCATCATAATAGTGCACTATAATCAGTTGTGGTTTGCGACATGTTCGCAAACCACAACTGATTATAGTTAGCTATTTAGGTCACTAGTTAGTAGAGATATTGTAATTATCAAACAGCCGTATAAGTATAATGTACACTGTTGGTGAGAAACGGAGCACTCTGCCCTTAATTGCCGCACTTGATAGGCGTAAGGGAAGGTACGTTACCAAGCTTACATTTCCCTTAGAAATACTGCTGCCCAACACCGGTCAGTGCATTATAGCCACGCTTTCGGGTAGATATACTACTTTCTGTCGGTTCCGGTGCCTCTTTCACCTGCCAAGATACTGTAAATTTTTATTTGTCTTTAAGTCTTGCAAATGGCAGTTATCTATACTAATCCAATTAGTTCATATTAAGATTTTATGTCGATACGCTTGCTCGAATAACGATGTCGATACTCTTGTTCGAATAACGATGTCGATACGCATCTAAAACTAACATAGCAGTATTTATTTTTTGACAATAATTCATTTGTTAGTGAATTTTCCATTTATGTATTTCTCTACCCCAATACCAGGAAATAATCAATAACTCGATAAGTTCTTATCGCAAAAATTTCACGGTCAAAACTGTAGTGCTGAAATGGGTTGGTTAAGTTAAAGGTTGCTCAGATACCTATTTCGAAATTGTTGGGAACCAGCAAAAACATAACAGGTCTGTGCGTAGACCAACCTTTTAGAATAAATCTGGACATCAATGCTCTCGTTGACGAGTTTCGATAAAAATCAAGCACCATTCACTTCTCGCCGAATTTCAAGAGGCAAGAAGTGGTATCTTATATATTAGTGGTCATAGGTAATAGATTGTTGACTTAGTCTAGATATAGAAATATTTTTTGTTTCATTTCTTAACGAGCAATATAAAGCCGTGCGGTAACGGCAGAGTAGAATAGTACTTACTTACCCCTGCATCAGGTGTCGTAACAGGCGAATGAGGTATCGGAACCGGAAGATAGTGATATATCCATGCGAAGCAATGTAGCTGGAATGCAGCAGACAGGAATGCTTTTGAACAGTTGTCATAAGGCAACTGAAACGTCAAGCAAATATATCAAAAAGTTTTATTAACTGCGTTTATATTAAAAATAAAATAAAGCAAACTTAAAAGTCGTCCATTAAAAATAGTTTTATTGAATTTGAGATATTCACAAACAATTACTCATTAGAGGTCACTGTACTCGTTTGAGTACAGCGATATAAGTGACGTAACATTTTATTTATTTTATTGAACGGCAAATTTGAAGGTAATACGAATAAATAAGACGTTTGCTAATAACAATTTCTAAAAATATGAGGGTAGGTAAATAATTTGCTAACATAAACGTCATTTAAGATTACACTACTGTCGCCGTGTCGAGTTGAGAGTGTTTGTCGATGAATAGTTAATTTTTAATAAGTGAAAAGTAACAAATTGTGTATTTTACGTGTGGTAAACATAACAAGGTAAGAAAAGAACCATTTAGTACCATAATATCAGCCTGCTTGAAAATACTTTGTTGTATTGTGTAAGAATCTACGTCCCAAAGTATATTCCTGTCTGGCGCAAGCGTTCACCTTCGTGTTCAGCACGATCTCAAAGCTCGCAAAATATTAGTAATAAAAAAATAACGTGCGTGAACAGCTAATCGGACAAAACCCTGTACAGTTATCTGAAAAATTGCGACGAGGATGTTGTTGCAATGATTGTGTCTAACAGTATTCTTTACGCTAGGCCTAATAACAGGCACACGTTGCAACCGGATTCTGCGTATTTCAAAAAGGTTTTAGGTATTCTTCTTTTGTCTGGATACCACAACATACCACGAGGTCTAATGTATTGGTTTTTAGACGAAGATATTAGCATTCAAGTAGTTTCTAATATAATGTCAAGACATAGGTTTCGTGATATCAAAAGGATATCATTTGGTCGATAACAATGAACCAGCAAATTCTAGGGACAAAATGTTCAAGGTAAGACCGTTAGCTAAATTGCTAATGGAAAAATATCTGCAGGGGGGTGTATTCTATGAAAAATTACAGTTGATAAGTCTTTGGTGAAATATTTTTGGGTAGCAGCTAGTTCAATGGGCTATTGTTACAGCTTCGATTTGTACTGCGAAAATTCACTTGATGCTACGTTCGAGCCATTAGGATCTAGAGTTGTAAAAGGCTTACTGGAAAAACTGGGAACTAATCCATTAGACCATAAAGTATATTTTGACAACTTCTTAGTTATGATCTTATAAAAGATTTGCGACAACCTGGCTATAGTGCTGCAGGATCCGTACGAGAGAATAGGACAAAAAAGTTCATTGATAAGCATGAAAGATATGAAGAAGAAAAATCGAGCTTCCTGTGACTATAGGTATGATACCGAAAATAAACTGTTGTTTGTCAGATGAAAAGATAATAGTGTATGTACTATGACTACAACTTTAACACAATTGAGCCGCTTAGTGTAGTAAAACGATGGTGTCCAATAAGACGTGAGAAAGTAGATGTAGACATACCCCGACTATTTCAAAATTGCAATAAGCATATAGGTGGAGTCGATGAACTTGACCAATCTATATCGCTATATAGAATTGCTATTAGCGAAAAAAAAAATTGTGGTGGGTATTATTTACTTATATGATCGATATGACCATTGCTAATGCTTGGCGTTTGCATGTATTGTGCAATGATAACCCCATGGATCAACTGATGTTTCGTCACTAAATAACACGATTCTATTTGTGCAACGCTGTGGCAAGAAAGGCGCGCCATTCTTCATCTGCAATTGAAAATTTGTCTCAGGATGGTATTGGACATAATCCTCAGCGAATCGAAAATCAATTGAGATGCGTTGTTTGCCACGCCAAGGTTCGCTGGCAATGCTGGCAAAAAATGCATAAAAACACTTTGCGTGGAAAAAAGATGTTTCGAAAATATTCATACATTGTGGTCATTGTACTCAATTAAGTACACCCCTGAAATTTCATGAAAGTATATTTTTTCAATAAATTTTCTTTTTTATTTACTTTGGAGTTGCTTTTGTAAAACAATATCAAAAACTTTACTATGAAAATCCTTCTAATTTTTATTTGATGGGTGTGAGGATGGTATATAAACGCGTTAAATTAGAATGATACTACGGATCAATTAAGGTTATCGACAAAACGACTTTATCTGCCCTTATAACGTACATTTTCTGATCGCTGTCATGTCTCTTTAAAACATGTAAAAGTAAATATAGTTTGCCGTTGTCTTTATCTAGTCTAACAACTTACGATATATGTAACTGTAGTTAGTGTTAGTAACAATTCAGTGCACTCGGCGCATCAGTGCGATAAACATGTTTATAATATTTTTAACCGGTGTTGTCGTCGCTTTGTATATATATTCAACGAGAAACTTCGATTACTGGTGTAAGAGAAATGTTAAACACGACCCACCTATTGCTTTCTTCGGAAACGACTTCAAAAATACCTTCGGCTTCGTGAGCACAGCTGATTTAAATACAGAGCTTTATAATAAGTATCCAAAAGAGAAAGTTATAGGATATTACAGATTTTCAACTCCGATTCTTATCGTCAAAGATTTGGACATTATTCGACGTATTTTGACTTCAGATTTTTCGTATTTTCACGAGAGAGGGCTAGGCCGGAATCCTGACGTGGAGCCGATGCGCGCAAACTTGTTTCACGTTGATGGGGATAAGTGGAAGTTACTTCGCAAGAGATTGACGCCTACATTCACAACTGCCAAACTAAAAGGTATGTTCCCACTGGTAGTTGAATGCGCGGAAAAGTTACAGGGTGTTATAGAAAAGGTCGTAGCAAATGGAGGAGTATATGATGCCCGTGAGTTGATGGCTCGTTTTACTACAGAGTTTATAGGTGCTTGTGGCTTTGGCATCGTAATGGATTCTATCAGCAACGAAAACTCCCTCTTCAGGCATCTCGGAAAGATTTTGTTTACGCGTCGGTTCAGGCACGTCATAAAATTAACACTATGGGAAGCCTTTCCATGGTTAAGACAGCACATTTATGTGGGTGACAGGGAAGTAGAAGAGACTATCATCAAAATAGTAAGATCTATACGTGAACAGAGGAATTTCAAGCCATCCGGGCGAAATGACTTTATCGATCTATTGTTGGAATTAGAAACGCAGGGGAAACTGAAAGGAGAGTCGATAGAGAAGTTTCATGACGACGGCACGCCAATGCAGGTCGAAATGGACATGGACCTTAAATGTATGGCTGCTCAAGTTTTCGTCTTCTTTGCAGCCGGTTTTGAAACATCCTCCTTTGCTACCAGTTTTACTCTACACCAGCTCGCGTACAATCCGGATAAACAAAAGAAAGTGCAAGAAGAAATAGATAGGGTCATGGCGAAATATGATAACAGGTTGTGTTACGACTCGATTGCTGATATGGAGTATTTGAATATGGCTTTCAATGAAGCTATGAGAATGTTTCCTTCCTTGGGCTGTTTGAACAGGGTCTGTACTAAGAATTATACGATTCCGGAGCTGAATCTGAATATTGATCGGGGGGTGAAGATAGTGATACCGGTGCAGGCGATACAAAATGATCCCAAACATTTTGATAAGCCTGAAGAGTTTCTTCCAGAAAGATTTGCTTCTAAGTGTCAGGACAGCCGTCATCATTTTTCATTTTTGCCATTTGGAGAGGGTCCTCGAGTTTGTTTAGGTAAGTTTGACTTTAAATGAGCAATATAAATACGTTAATCATATAAAGTGTATTATGTAGGTACATAAATATAATCTGTCGTAAAAGTATGATTATCAAAAATATCTTAAGAGTTATCGCTAGAATATTATGTAAACGAAAATAAATTCAAGCGCGTTTTACATTGATTACTGGAGTAATATCATTCATTCAGCTTCATATAATATGTATGTACTAGTAATAATATGTCATTCTATTATTTATCCTAACGATAGATAAGATAGTAAAATAATGCATCTAAAATACGTCGCAGTACCCGTATAGTCTTCAAAAGATTATCTAAGATCGAAAAAGATAATGACTAGGTACAATCATTTACTCAAACAAACAAAGGTTTAGTTTTCTTGCTTGCCATCAATGCCTGTTACGGTAACGAGGAAGCTTTCTGGAATTTGGTGGGTTTAAAGGTATTTGCTGTTGAAATGCTGTTATGTTGAAAGGTTTAACTTTATTAGATGCATAAAATAGATATTCTCGGACTTAATAAAATCATTTTCAAATATTTTTGATTAGAATGCGACATTCATTTATTCAGTTGAACTTTTTTATCTCTAACGTGTGATTTTAGAAATCGGAGAAAAAGTGTAATGTTGCTTTTTTATTGTTATTATTATTTTATTTCTATAAATATAAAGGAGGCACGGAAAAATTTAATGAAGAGAAAATTCATATTCTATGCGTGGTAGTTCTTGGATTTTGTTTATATTTCCACTTATTTTGAAAAAAAACAACAATTTTCGTTACACAGTTAATTTGCCAACATTAATTTAAACTCGGGGTTACTCTTTAAACAACAAAACGGGGTCAACTGGACGAAGTCAGGGCGGGCCGCTAGTTACTATATAACAAAATCCATCACAGGCTCTATGTGTATTATTTAATATTAAGAATGGTATTTTTGCTATTGGAGTGCTATATCATGAATATTTAATTTATTTAATACTCTTAGAAATTTAGAGATAATTTTGAATAATCGTAAATTAGTTACTCTTGTGTATTATCATGTCTGCCAAAGAAAGTCTTCACCATCAGTCCCATAATTGATGAGCTGGCGCTGGGCAGGTGTGGTGGCAATCTCAATTTTCGCGATGAGGATGCTGCTGCCTATCCCTATGTTTTAGTATTTAAACTGCTCTGTTTTGACTGGATATACCGCAATCAGTCGTTTTCGGTCTCTTAGTCACCGCTTACGACACCTGGTACTTGAGGAAGTACCCTATTGCTCGACATAAAATCATCAGCTTACAAAATCAGCGACGCTTTATCAAGGTGATATCTTATTTATATCTTAGTGATGAAACGAGCGTATCTAGTCTACAGTGACGCTTACTATGCTGGTCATCATCATTACGACCATCTGAAGTTCGCTGCGGGACATTGGCCTTCCCAAGAGAGAGGGAATTTTGCCCATAATTCCCGCGCTGGGAAAGCTGTTGGCAATCGCAGATCGCAGCTTTCCCGACGGAGATACTGCTATCCATCCACTCACTGCATTAGAACTACACTGTTAGGTTCCAGACCTTAGTCGCCTCTTACGACACCTGGTACCGAGGGAGGTACTATTCTACTCGGCCGGGTACCCTACGGCTAGGCAGGCCATATGCTTACCAAATTATGTATATAAAAAGAAATATTCCAGGTGCTCGTCTCGGCCTCATGCAGTCGCTCGCAGGATTGGCTGCTGTCTTGCATCGGTTCAGCGTAGAACCAGCATCCCAGTCCGTACCGCAGCTGAAAGTGAATCCGCGGAACAACGTCGTGCAAGCCGTTATGGGCGGTATACCTCTTTTGTTCAAACGTAGGAAGGAGGTACTCACGTGACTTATTGTGGCATTAAAGGCGCTCGAGAAGGGAGATTCTCTTTTGTTTAAGTATTTTAGAATAGCACTCACAAATTCTTAAGTGAAGAAGAAAGAATTTGATAATGTATTTAAGGAATTCCAGTCATGCTTTGTGTTGAGTGTTATGAAAACTAGCAGCGCTCCGCGGTTTCACTCACGTAATTCCCTTTTCCGTGCCTGTGTGGGGATAATATATGTTACTTTTGTCACATGCTAATAGTGTAAGCTGACAGTTTCTATCTATGAAAGCGTATTGGAGATGAGTCCAGTAACTTCTTAGGTTATTTGTTACAAACGTACTAAAATACAAATCCTGTTTACTTAGTTCTATTTTAAGTCTCTTATTTTTGTTCGAAATTATAATATAGCCTTTGTTACTCGATAAAATATAGTTCTCTAAAGGAGAAAAAAATTAAAAAATTGGTCTAGTAGTTTTTAGTTAAACCGTAAAAAAACAAACAATCAAACAGTTTCTTTTTATAATGGTTATAGATTAGTCGGTTTTAAGTTACTGTTTTATTTATGAAGCATAAAATGATAAATATCTTAACATATTTGTCCTTGGTGATCGTGGGGGAACCCTAGTTACATTTTCAGCTAACAGATTGTAATTAGATTTTTAAGTTTTCGATTGAACGAACGTCCGTTGATATATTATATTCGTATAGTCAGAGAAAGTAGTGTTATATCACTAGCTGACCCGACACATATTGCCCTGTCTTAACTATATACCTGTTTATTATAAAAAAATATTGCGACTATAAAAATAAACTAATAAATAAATAAATTGATCCAAACTGAACACAATAAACAAAGAAAAAATAAAATTGGTTATGTAGTTTAAAAGTCCATCCCGGACAAACAGTGATAAGCTTTTTGTTTATATAAATGTATTATTAATGGCATTTACTTCTATCAATTGGTACACAATAAATCTACAATTCAATATTGCTTTTTTTTTGTAGAAAATATTTTTTTCGTCGAGTTTGCACTTTACTTATTTGCCATTATGTGTTTGAAAAACTAAAAAATGGAGTTCATAGATATATTTAGATTGATTTAAGAAAGATTACCCTTGTTTCAAATATTTTGATGATCAATTCATCATCATCATACCCATTGGATGTCCACTGCTGGACATAGGCCTCCCCAAGAAAGGGGGTATTTTGCCCATAATTGCAGCGCTGGGCTAGCGTGTTGACAATCTCTCTTGCGATACATACAGGGGGAATTTAATCAATTAGTTGTTACCAGACATACAGTTTACTTCTTTTATTTAGCCATTTGGCTTTTATGTACACACGTGTCGTAAGCTGCATTGAGGTAATGGATCTGACAACGCATCTATGTTACCGCGGTCATAGCAATTAATGATGATCCAAGCTGACGTTATTCGGCTGATATGATGTTGATGAACTAATTATGTATTCTCACGGACCTTTTGAACACAGACAAAACCAAGTCTTTTTTTATGACTACGTCGATAAACAAGCAAACGATCTACGTGATAGTAAACACACCACCGCTTACAGATGCTAGTATCACCACGGCTAGTACCACCAAGGATATCATTAGCATGTTGTCATCCTTATACGTTGAAGATATCACATCTCAGAAACGTCTCTGCCTCATTCATTTTTCAAACTAAACATAACAGCGCGTGGATTACTGTTTGGTGGTAAAAATAGGTGAGAGTGGAATACAGATTTATCTTTATATGACCACCACTATATGTCTTATAAAAAAAGTTTTATCTTAAACTTTTGACGAGATAGGCCCAAGGCTGATAGCAACGTGTTAGTGCTGTGGTACAGTGGAACTAGAATGGAATTCCCCATGTCGGGAATAGAACTTTGGAATGTGAGGACGAGTGCGCTTTCATCTTCAAAAAGAGCACGACCTTCGCGTCTTAGCTAATTGAAAAAGGTTAAATGTTAGGTAAGGTTTTTAGTTATGTCATCTTGATTCAAATAAAATTAATACATTATCTTTATTCTCAAGATTTAATGATTTCAAAGCTACTATAAATGCTATCAAAATATAAATAGTCCAAAACAAAGAGACTCAAAATGAAATGTATTATAAAAGTTAGTTTAGTATTTTGAATTTCGTTAAATTTTTATGAATTTATAACTTGGCATTCGTTATATACTGTGCTCAGGAACAGTTAAAATAACTGGATCTCAAGGAGAGCGAGCGGAAGCGTCACCTGAGGTACGAGATCTCATGTTTTATTGTGGCCAAGATTGCTGCCCGACCTTGTGGCTTTACATGAGTAATATCTACGTTTATTAAGAGAAGTACATTTTATATGGCATATCAACTGATATGGCTATGGCGTATGTTTATCAATTTGTTTTGATTTCAATTAAGTTCATTTTGACAACATTTTGAATTATAACACAGATGATTATATAAATATAACTCAAAATAATGTAAAAGAACTAAACGAATATTTCAAAGGATGTTTTAAAACCGACCTTATTCGAAATCGCGTTTATTTTCGCAAACAAAACTATTTAACAGCCCAAAAACAGCAACGTTCGCGATGTAAACAAAATAACAGTCACCACAGGATGAAAATAACTGTGGAATGCCGGATATTGCAGTGGCGGCCCGTCACGGGCTACGGGGGAGCGCGAGCTCAGGTGCGCGTCGAGCGCCAGTCCGCGGGTAGCACGCTCGCGGCGCGTACACATTCTCGCATTCGAAACTCTACACATACACACGCATCGAAATCCAACACGACAATCGAATTCGAATTTGAATTTCAGTGTTTACTTTTTCACGTGAGGTGTTGGGAACTTTTTGGTTGTTAGAATTGTATAGTGGTAAAAAAAATGAAGGTTTTAACGGTTGAGGACAAAGTGGCCAGTGTTGGGAACGAGAATGAGCCGACGGTGGAAGTGGAAGCTCCTAAACAGACTAAGGAGGAATTAAACAGGTAAAAAAAAGCCTTTATCAAATTTTACAGAGGAGAGTATATAAGTCTAAAAGAGACACTTTTCTACAAATGAAACTAGCGTTTACTGAGTGTTGTCTAGTTGTTTTGACTTCTAATTCTTTGAAAAAACTATTAGTTACGAAATTTTTATGGACGCTTTAATTTTAGCGTCGTAAATTGAATGATAAAATGTAGTGAGTTACTAACACTTACTAAAGAGTTTCAGTCATGTATATATATATATATATATATATATATATATATATATATATATATATATAGTATGTTTACTTTCCATCACAGAAATAATTTAAAAAATAAAATACATATAAAAATACTGCAATACCAAAATGTAATAAAATTATCAGCATTTCAAGTTAGCAAACAATTTTAACAACCGACTTGATTGTTTAATGAAAGACGAATTCATAGGAATTCAATCTTTAATTTTCCCGTGTATAGTGCCCTTTTTGACTCAACTTTGCCTAGCCTGCTTAACTTAAATCTGCAGCAATATGAGTTGCATTGAAAATCAACTTTCAGTTGATTGATAAATACCGAACCAAATGTGAAAAGAATTCGATAAGGCGTGCGCCCGCTAGGTCAGACGCCGACGGTTGGCGCGCGTCCAGCGTGACACAGCCGCGTGGTATGCCGTGTTTACGCGCACTTGTTGCCTCTGGAATGCGATTGGTAAAATCTTTTTTTTTACAATTTTATAGACGCAGAGGTTCTTTCAACCATATATATTTTTTAATCATCATACCAACCTTTGAAAGTCCACTGTAGGACATAGGTCTCTCAATTCTGAGGCATTCTGCCCATGCCAATAGCCACGCTCTTGTCTCGCCGCCTCTTACGACACCTGGTGCAATGGGAGGTACTATTCTACTCTGCCGATACCTCACGGCAATTTTTTTTAATAGTTATATATTATTGGTGTTATCTAGATTTCTTATGATGAATGAGTGAAAACTTATTATTGCAATGAAGATTTAGTAACTGCAAATGTTATAATGCGTGGTTCTTAACATTGTCACCGATTGTTGGCTAAATTACCTTTTTCGATTCCATTGCAAAATTAACAATCGTAAATTCTAGGTATCGTGTGCTTGAGCCCTTAAATTTTACGACTAGCTCCTAAAGAATGTTTGTAGTTCATTTCAATGTCGTATTTATTTTCAAAGCGATTTGTATAAAATCTGATGTTTTCTCATAGAGAGTATGATTTGATAAGTATAAAAGGAAATTGGTAGTTAAAATAATTAACGTATGATTTGTATTTAAGGCAACTGTAACGTGTATAAAATAGTGGGGATAGACTTAGAAAAAGAAACTCAGCAGAGCAGAGCATGATCTTATCTTAAAAAAATATTGATCAATGCACTTGATTGATAGAACTGTTTGAATCAGTTTAGTCAGCCTTTTCTCAATTCTCATAATTAATTAACCATTTAAGTAACATTCGAGTACTCTATCCGTAAATCCTTTACATACAAATCTAAGATCACATCACCTTATTGATCTACAAAATAATGTATTACTATCGTACTTAAAATGTGATTTTTCCTCAGAGGTTGTCCCCTCGGTGTCTCCCGGGTGACAGGGCTAGTGTACGTGTGCGGAGCGCACGCTCTACCTGGCGCCGTCAGGGCACTACACCCCGGGCTTATTGTGAGCGCCGCTCCGGAACTTCCACCGCCTCCCGAGGACTATGTGCCTAGGCACTTCGTCCCACTCCTGGATACACCGAACTCCGATATGCACCCATACTTGGAACGCGTTGCTGACCTGATTAATGAGGTGGGCCCTATAATAAATTTGTATGTTTTTTGATTTTCAAGGTGTACAGACGATCTGACTAAAACCGTAGGATCGTGCTGGACACAGGCCGCATACGATAGGTCCTATTGGAAATCACTTAGAGAGGCCTATGTCCAGCAGTGGACGTCTTCGGCTGATATGATGATGTAGATTTGATTATGGTTTTGTAAAATCTATGATTTCTCATGGAATTTGGATAGAAGAATTATACTCACAGGAGTTTCGATGGCGCAATCGAGAGTTGCTATCTTGTGCACCGAGGGTCATGGGTTCAATCCCCACCCAGGACAAATATACTTGTGTTTGTTCTGTATCCGGGTTAAGTATTGTTATTTTCTTCTCTTGTATGACGTACGTTATGTTTTATGCGATTCAAGGCCGCGACAAGTCTTCAAAGTTCTGCATGTAATTTATGATCTACATTTCTTGTATATTACATCGTCGTAATTGTTTGGTTATACACTATCTTTTATATAGTGTTAAACCTGACGTAGATTATGTAGGTTAGTGTAAAGGAGAAACAGTACCCTTCCTATTATGACAATCAGATTATTCATCATTAGATCAATAAACTTAGTTGAGGTTAACAGGCTACATGATGTGTTATTGTTTCTGGCAGGTGGTGAGCAAAGACGAGGTGGTTCTTGTGCACTGTGTAGCTGGCGTCTCACGATCCGTGACGCTCTGTCTGGCGTACCTGGTCAAATGGGAGAAGATGACTCTCAGGGACGCCTACCACCATATGAAACAGAGACGGTAAGAGTAGAATACACTCTTGTTCTTTCAAATTAAATTGCGTTTCCAAATATGAAACTAAAGTGACAAAAGATGTAAGTATTCTTTTCAATGCATTTTTTTAACATGGATCTGGGTTGGAAGTTATTCTGAAGTATTGAAAGAGTTACATAAAGGGGTAATAGTATTCATTTAAGGAGATTTCGTTAAAAACACTCCATACAAATGAGTTGAAGATACCTTATTCTATCTTCTATCTCTCCTGGTAAACAAAATTTGAAAAGCAATGATAATGTATTTGTTCTAGACCACAAATCAGGCCGAACACGGGCTTCTTCAAGCAGCTGATCAAATACGAAGAAAGGCTGTTCAGCGAAGCCTCCGTCAAGATGGTCTACTGTGAAGCTATTGACAAGGAAATACCTGATGTGTACGAGCCTGACTATAGTGGCATGACGTGGTTTAGGCAGAGGTACGGCCCTATTGAAAGATGCTGAATCTGGGATTTGTCAATAAGGATAAAAAGGTGGAACGAAAGGTGGTTGCGAACTAGACGATATGAACCGACGAGAAGTCATTGTCCTTCAAGAGATGGACAGCAGATTCTTTATCAGTGGACACAGTCAATAGAAGGCGGAAATACAAAAAGAAACAAATAACCAAATATAAGTACTAAATTAATGCGTTGTAAATATTTTGCTGCAAGTTTTGTTTGGTGGTTGAATGCTTATGATTGTTTAAACGTAGTAAAGTTAAGACTATAAGAACTGAGAAATCGTAGATAGTATTAAAAACAGAAAAGAAAATAATAAAATACATACATATAAACACACCAATGTATGTAAACGTAATCTTTAAATGTGAAAAATCTAACTAACAATGCTATAAAGATAATTAAAGTAACTCGTTATTTAGCTTTACAATAAGCTAGAGTAATAAATAACCAACTGATGATGTTATATTTTGACATATCTATTTTGAGAAATGTGATATTTAATTAAATGTAGATAAAATTATTATTTATAAGATAAATGGGACCAAAATAAATGTATTGAATTTTTTAATTCAGTTTATTATTTCATGACCTGTTGAAAACAACGTTGACATTCTTAATTTATCTCACGCTAGATAAGTAGTCAAATTCATTTTAGGATTTATTCCAATCGAATAGGCATATCAGAATATTTTCGCTAACACACGCCTTACATTTTACTTAATTTATATATATGATTTCTTCACAAGATATCATCACTCGTGTCCGCGCTAATTGCGTCCTGATCGTTGGTTCTATCCAGCCCGTGGCATCCTTGGGCTACCTCCAGTACTCTCCTTTTGGCTGCACTTATATCACAGCATCTTAAGTTAACCTGGCTTTTAGGATCAGTCCTGAATTGTTAAGTATATAAATTACCTATACGAGTCATTTTTTATTACTCTGGTCTACTCGTCCGAGGTCTGGGCTCTTCCAGTTTCTTTTAAAAGAGATTGAGTTACAGCCTTTAACGTGGGACACAAAATTGAGCCTTCAATAGATATAAATATGTAGACTGAAATAGGGATGCTACCAAAATGTTGTAAGTTTAGTCAGAGAATATACAAATGGACATAACCTCGGGAAAAATTGTGAGAATAACAAACATTACAAAACCAGTGCAATGGTGGTTTCATTCAAGTGTTGTTGGCCCCGTGGCATTGAGCTGCGTCGACCGAAATACGCGCGGAGCAGGGTTCACACAGGCCGGTGTCAGAAACTAATTTAGCTTTTCATTAGGTTTTATGTTAATAAACATCCACTTATTTAGATTAAAAAGAAATCGTTAACATCTATTATGGCAACATATTTTTTTATTAACATCCATTCTTTGAAACTGTTTTGTTTTTTTTGTTTATCGCATATACAGAAGCAGCGGCGGAACTCTTGAAGATTGTGGGGATTTGTAATTTGTTGTAAAGTTCTACTGGAAGATCATTAATTGTAGTCAAGTATTGTCAAATAAAAATGGTTTGGTAAAAACGTAATATTTTATCATTACTTTTTTAACTGGCTGGATGAAAAAATATAGAAAATACTAATAATTTCTTCTGTTTTCTTAAATTGACATTATCGTATTAAGGACACAGATTATACATATCACTTATTACATATATTTTACACAGATCTCTTACAATATATTTATTTTTGTACCCTTTAGACAGAGTTACCTGCAAAACACAAAGCAATTAAATTCAGTAATTGGGGTGGACGTAAACTCTTATAGATTTATTTTTAGGACGCAGTCGATCAGAAATTTGCTATTGTAGAAATCATTTTGGATGCTAGAGCGTATTATAGATTTTTTAGAATAATCTAATACCAAAATGAAATGACTTTAAATAATAGTAAATCGAGTGGCATCCCTGTAACGATTGAGTTTACTGAATAATTAGACATCGTGCGGACGCTTCCGCATGTCGATGATGTAATGGCGGTCATAGGCGCGAATAACATGGGCACAGATGGATAGTGAAATACAAAACACACTAACGGGAACACTAACGCAAAGAACAGACCAAAGTATTACGCTGTTAGGTACCGGCGGAGTAGCAAATAGTACCTCCCCTTGTTCCGGGTTTTGCAAGATGCGAGTGAGGTACCGAAACCGACAGATAGCGGTACAAATAAAATGAAGCTCAACAGCAACAGGGCGTGTAACAACATTCAAGCAGCGCGGCAATTATTGTCAAAGTTTCCCTTCTTGGGGAGTCCTACATCGAACAGTGGTCATTTTACGTTGCTAAATGATGATGATGATAACGGACTAAATATGTGATAGAACTTTAATCACATCTTAAGACGTTCGCCATGAACAGTACGATTGATCAGTCATATTCTAGCGCTACACCTAATGATAACGTTATATATGTATATCACCGCTATAAGGGGTTCCATTAATACTAATTATTTAGGATTTATGGAACCTTTATCACCACCAGTTTTTCTAGCAGGTTTTCTTCTTCTTTCTGTTGGCTCGTGTATTGACCCTGCATTATACTTAGTTTTGGACCCGTCAGTTGCCGGCAGACTAGTTTAAGGTAAGCCTAATCTACATGTCACATGACTCTTAAAATCTCGTAGAGTCATCAGTATTTTAAAATATATTTCTTCTTTTATTAAATTTTTGATGACTCGGAAGTGTTCGTATGGGGCCTACTAGAAAAAAGTATATTTTGACTTTGTTTAATTTCACCGCAGACACCTGGATCTGTTAGCTCCAGGTGCCACTAAAAGACTGACATGTTGGTGATGTAGATAATGGATACTGAATTTTGATCGATGCATAGGGGATATGAAAAATATGCATAAGATTTCGTAAAACGATTTTTTTCAATTCAATTGCAAGTATTTTATTATTTATTTTTATATACAAACTCGAAATTAAGTCTTCAAATTTGCTTAACCGGAATCATAGTAACAAACTTTGTTTGACTTACAGTGATAATTTTGTTTTAATATTTAGTATACTTTCAAATATAACTTCACACAACATCTCATATACAGTGACTTCTCTACCTTTATCTCATATTAACCTCAGTCATGACTGCCCACGTCCAATTATTTTTTATTCAGCTCGTGCACAATTAGAAGATTCGTTCCTTCTACCCGTGGTTAATTACTCTTGTTTTGCTTTTGATTGCGCAGCCGCGCTATTTCGTTATTAGGTTATTAACCTGATGTTTATCAAATGCATGTGACCTAAATAATTATACATTAATAAGTACTTCATTCAAGTAGTTTAACTGATCTTACAGTGATAACGTAACTAAGTAGTACATCACACTTCAAGTGATAAGCGGACACTCAATACGGTTGACGAGTATACAACCAGTTTCTAAGGAGATATCGGTCTATGTGCGGAAGGTCAGTACACGCACAAGTACGCAGAGAGAGAGAGAGAGAGAGAAATGACGATCAGATCTTTTGCCCAGATAGGACCCAGTCATTTAGATGTTGAATCTTACAATGTTTGTTGGAATAATACCAACATAAACGACCTAAGAACCCAAACACCATAAGAATTCCAACATTTGTCTGGGCTGTTGTTCCACCTGACAGACTATTTATTTTGGTGGTTTGCCAACTGCTTTTGCGCATTCCACGTCTTCGCGGGCCTTTTGCGAATTTTAAATCAGTTAATTGACAGCACTTAATACTAAGGCTACATGGTTCAATTTGGCGAGTATACGATTTTTATGAGAGGTGAAAGAGAACACCTGATCAGTTGGCAGAGGTTCATGAGCCAAGTTCAATGTTTCCGCTAATTACTACACCTACTCGGGGACGTAATTAGAAATCTCACTGGGATTGGCGGGAATATGTTTGGCGTTGATGGACAAGAGTGGGAGCCGTCGTCTGGATATGTCGGCATCGGAAAAAAGTTAATTATGTTTTTAGGCATCAAAGTAATTTTAACTGTCATTTGTTTTATTTTTGGTAACTAAGGTTCATTCATCTGGCACAAATAGACACCCCGAGGGGAAAATGTTAGCGGTTAGTTAAACCTTGTCTTTCTTTGTGTGGCATTTAGTTTGCTCAACTTGACTTTTTTATTGCTTGTAACTTGACAGATCGATGAATCCTATTGGTTAATTTAGAATTTGCTCCCATGCCAGTTTAATTTGTTGTTTCATCAGGTTACATATTTGGTATTGTGAGGATACATAAGCCTTAAGGCATATATGCATTTTATCAATTGATAAATTCTATTTTATCACCAGCGATGGGCCTGACGCGCATATAGTAGAAATTCTATCTTGTAGGCTAAGGGTCGTAGGATCAATCCCCACCCAGGACAAACTTTCATTTGATGAACTTGTGTGTACGTGTTAATATGTATTTAAAAAATATTTATAATTTCTCTGATTGTCTGTGGTTACTAACACAAGCGCATTACTTATTTTGGAGTTAGTATGAGATGTTGTATGCATTATAATTATAATTAGTTTTAATTAATAAATTAAAACTAATAAATTAATTTATATTATTTTTCCATTCGCGCGGTGTCTTTGAAATTGAGGTTTAGATTCGCCACTGCTTGATGCCGTTAAGTGTAGAGGTGGGGCAATGTTGCACCTGTGACCGGGCGCTCCACCTCGTGCACAGTGAGTACGAGTCTAGTAGTCCCGATAGGCAAATGCGAAACGATGAGGCCCGAGAAGCTTTTAACGGATTGGTGGGGTTGGTTTACTCTACCATGAAGCATCTCCGGTAACTGCGTTGCCTATTAACCCAGCAGATTTAGGAGAATTTGGGGGGTTGTACGCAAGTACATCGGCATGTGGGCGTGCCTTATAGCTCCAGCACCTCTCTGGAGAAAAGGGTATAATGATAATAATGGATCCTGATCCATATTTGGTATTGGTCCCCGAAGGCACCGCAAGGTTCCGTAGGGACGGCGGCTCCTTCCATTTATATTCGTAAAGGGTGGTGATGGGTGAGGGCCGTAAACAAAACAAGTAGTTAGACGAGCCCGATAGCTCAGACCCTTCAGACTGGATCACAGCAATGTGAAGACTGTTTCCATTTGGCGGTAGAAATAGGTGGAAGTTAGGTAACAAGGCAGATAACCACTGGTATGTGGTCTCTATTATGTAAAAGGTTCGTTTTTTGTTCAGGTTGGTTTTAACTTTTTAGGTTTTCAGGGTCAAACGAACTGGTGCACCATGATACGTTCATAGACCAGATTTATACATATTTGACATATTATGCTCTGCCCATTCCTAAAACTTGCCAATCTGCTAGTGTATGATTCGATAACACAAAGAGTATCTAGAATTTATTATTCGTTGGCAACTTGGAGTTGGCTACCAAAGCCTAGACTTGAGACATCCCCATTGTATATGATGACGTGAAGGTGATTTTCAGTTTTCCATTATATTATTCCTCATATCAGGCACAAAATGACAAAACGTCTACTGCTGTCCAGCATAGCATCGGCCTCCGCAAGAAATAATTAATTAATAATTACCGCGCTGAGTAAGCGTGGTGGCGAGACAATCGCAGAGCGTAGCTTCCCAACGGGAATGCTGCTGCCTGTCCGCACTCTGCTGCATTTGAGTGCCTATTTACCCTACTTCGACATATTACCGGCTCCAGTACTTCAGTCGCCTCTTCGACACAGGTTACATGGAAGGTTGTATTCTACTTTGCCGGTACTACGCAAATATATCATTGGAATGAATTAAAATATTATTTTATGATTGAAGGTTAAATCATATTTCAGTATTCTGTAATTCGATTTGCCAAGTACCGTTTCACACTTGGCAGGTGGCAGGGCTCGGTGCATTAAAATGACATTTGGATTGTTCCCAAACATCTATTTTAGCCTTGTTTTGTTCAAACGTGCACTAAATTAGATTCACTCATGGCCAAAATAATGCGAGCCTTTACGACGTGGCGAAATTATTTCGACGTATTTCATATTTTATTTATTTGGAAATGAAGTGGGTGGTAAGGTCGGGATATATATAAGTTATGTTTTTGTAAAAATAAACACGAGGACATTCTGTATCGTTTATTTTTAAAGTGATAGTAAATAAATTCTTTCTAGTTTATTTATACCATTGACCTGCTTCGAATTCATCCCTTTGATGCCTTTATCGTGGGTTTATTCCTATACTAAGGTAAAAGGCTTAAATAGTACAGAGTCAGGATGGCCAGCAGCATCCCAGTCACGAAGCTGCGCTCTACGTTTGCCACCACGTCTGCTTAGCATAGCAATTGTAGGCAAACACACTTACGAAGGTCTAAATAAGGAAGAAACCTCTTGAAAGGGTCTACGTTAGCCACCTCTCAGATCAGTGTTACCACCACGTGTATATAAATTCATAAGAATTTATATAATAATTTCTCATTTGACAATATATAGTTGGCCCGTGAATAGCCTTATTAGCACTGGGAGTATGAATAGCATTATTACTCTTAGTTTTTTGGGATTTCATTTTATATTCTGATGGTAGGATTTGTAGACGCTCTATGTCTGTCTATTTCATCTGATACTTATATTTCAGCAGAAACTTTTTAACTATGTCTAAGGTTTCAAATATACTTACGATCTAGTCCTTTTAATGACCTATTGTATCTAGACGTGACAGTGTTAAAATCTAGGCAAGCAATATTTTATTTCGATGTACGTTGCATATTTGGGGATTCATTACTTGTTTAATCTAAATGAATATGCTTTTAGTACATAAAATGTTAATTTTTTTGTTCTGTTTCAGAGTTGTCTCAGTTCCGCACAGATCACACTTAATTATAATGTCTAATATTTTAACGAGGGTTAACGTCCCTAATGTTGTCAGTTCAGTTTAATGGCCCCATTTCGGAATAACAACAGAAATGGGCCGGCGAGAAGAGTATTAATTAGCGAACCGCTAACTAGAGCCCGTTGTTAATTTTAATCGGAAACTAGACAACAACTTTCTTTATTTCGTTTGTTAACATACGTTTGTTAATACAACACGTCTGCTGTTCGAACGATAATATTAAAAGACTGTGAATCATTATAATTAGATATCCCTACTATCCCTACTAATATTATAAATGCGAAAGTAACTCTGTCTGTCTGTCTGTCTGTCTGTCTGTCTGTTACGCTTTCCCGGTTAAACCTCTCAACCGATTTTGATGAAATCTGGCATAGACAATCTTTAGACCTTAAGAAAGGACATAGGCTATTTTTGAACTCGAAATAAGAGTTGTAAGGGGTTGCAAGGGGGGATGAAAAGTTGTTTGCATGGATCGCTATTTTTAGAGCTAGAAACTTAAAACTTATTTTTCAGGCCATTGATTCGATATAAATAAACGTGACATTCAAAGTTTATATAATTTGAAGTAAATAGGTATTGTACCCAAAAAACTATTCCACGCGGACGAAGTCGCGGGCACAGCTAGTCTTCCATATATTATTAAAGTTTTCTTATTGATTGACATACTGCGTGAAATTAAGAAATTATTAAATAGAAATCAAACAATCAATATAGATAGATAGAGAAGACTATACTTCATTTGTAATAAGCGTCGTAAGAGGCGACTGGTGTCCTACGAAAACAGCGAAGATCAGGGAACAGAGCGGGATGTGTAGTATCTTCGCTTAAAGTCGTAGACGCAGACCGCATACAAAGGTGGTCTTCATGGATCACTCACTTTCACCTTTTTCTGCCGCCCAAACATCAGTGTTCGTATAGTGGGGTCCTTATAAATTAAACTAACATGCAGGATAAAATATCATGATGAAACAACATATTGTTACTCATTATTATGTATTTATTCATTGCTTATTATTATAGATATATATTTCAAGGATATAACGATAAGAAATTTACGTTTATAAATACTTTAATATAAAACATTTGAAAGGTGGGGCACCGTAGATGCCATCGTGGGGTGAATAAAAATGGAAATGGCTTTTAAAAAAATTTGTTTTTAGTACCGTCAAAGTAATCTTTATATAATATTGTGCTATCCTTTGTTAATCGTAAAAAAAAATAGATTTATAAATTGAGATGTAAAACTATCCTATCTCTCAAGTTGGATCAAACTGTAAGCAAAAAAATTAGTTTAGAAGTTCATCCCGGATAGACATCGCCTTATGTCACTGATCTTTCTTTGCACAGTTTGTTATTTATAGGATTTTTTTTTATATCGACATATATAATAATTTTATATGTAATCTTGTGGCATTTGAAATAATGGACAGTCAGCGCGCTACAATAAGATAGGGCAACATCTGTGGGGCCAGCGTCTCTTATAATATCTGGCACCAATTTCCAGGTAAAATAATATTTCTTGAAGTAATAAAGGAAGTACAAAACTTTGGCACGAAAACATCTTTTTTGCCGTAATTAACTTATTTAAAAAACGACGGTATATACAGTTCCATGTTCGTAATTTAAATGAGTCGTTGCACATTTGTGAGTAACTTCATCATCTCCTGTACAAGAGCAGTGTGCCCAACGAGAGCATTGTCAGCTGTTAATCTATCCTTCAGTTGACCCTGACCACGAACAGCCACATATATAAAGCGTATATACATTCAGCGCAGTCATTAACATTTACGGTACTTAATAAAACTACTTTTACCTTGAAATTCTTTAAAAAGTAAAAAAATGTTAAGTTAACCACGTTTTTAGGACGTTTTATAACCCATTTTCGAGAAGCTTCTTCTTTTTTGTACTGTGTAAATTCAAGATCTTTATCAACCCCTTTTTTTGTTATTTTGTGGCCTTTTTTAGGCGGCGAGCTCGTAATACACAAACAAAACTCGAAAAAAAAGCTGGTGATTTGGCTACAATCCTAAAACTCGATTGTCCTCTCATACCCATCGTGGCTGGATATCGTGATAGGTACCTATTTATACCAGCTGTGACATTCCACTGTGGGGACAGTTAACGGCATTCTTGTCGGCGCGAGCAGTAGTTTGCTTGTCAATGAATTTACTGACTACAAATTCCGGAGTAGATGTTTGAATATATAAAAAGTTGTACCAAAATAATTCGGTCGAACGTTTTAAATATATCAGCTAGGCTGCCCTTTTTTGTGGCCGGGGACGACATTTATAGAATTTATCGAAGCTGGATCTTACGATGTCGGTTAGATATTTAGCCTTTTGGGTAATGTTCAATAGTATACCGCACTAACCGCACCTCTTTCCTTGTCGATAGCCAATGAGAGTACTCCTGTATCCTTCGAGTACCTAATAAGTCATGACCTCGCACAACTTAGCTTATATGCAAATCCGATGACGACTGATTTAGGAATGTCAGTCCGTCCGTCAACATTCGGAAGCGATCCAACTGCAGATCGATAAGGGACAGGGTAATCTTCAAAACTACTGCGTTGGAACATTTGGTCAGGGACGGATTCAGCGTTAATGTGATTGACTCGTGAGTGATTATGATTTGCCGAAGATATTGTGGTCAAGCTTGCTTCAATAGAGCTTCTTAACGCGTGAGCCTCAAAATGAACAGGGAAAGTCAAAAATGACCACGTGGGAATTACATACCCCAATTATTGTTGGGATTTCTATATTCGAAGTTATTGATGAATTTGTATCTGAGACAAATCATCCAGCTAGAAAAGTTCTTTTTCGAAAAAAGAGGTCAGTCGGCGAATCCAACTCGGATGGGCTGCGTTCGTAAAACTGCGTACTGTTTACACATTCCTGATACCAAAGTGTTTGAATACAGAAGTCTGACCAAAATTGGCCGCCGAATGGAAAAGCTGAAATGGTTTTTGGTATCCGAAAGCACAGCGTGGGTCTCCCCTTCCCCTCCCAATTGGTCGCTATGTAGAGCGAAGGTTTCGGGGTGTCGATGGTTTCAGATGGCATAAAACCACCCACTGCAGAGAAAGTTTGGTAAGGCCTATGTCCAGCTATGATAGTTTATTTGCAGATTTATCTAAGATTCGATAGTTCTGTTTACATTATAAAGTGCTGACTTACCCGCAACAAGGATTGTATGGTGCCATTTATGAGTATAACACACAGAAAGATTGGAATTGTTTAATACTATTTCTGTCTGTTATTTGGTATAAACAATATACTAACTGAAATATTTCCACGGAAATGTCCATTAAACTGGTTCGTATGTATTTAACGTTGGGTAGACTCATTAGTATCAAATTATGGCACTTACTAACCGTTTTAATTGGCACAGAGCGAGTGAAACGGCGCGTATGGATGAGGCCAAAGATCAAAGAGGTGTGTGTGGTCATCGAGATTGTGCAATTACTTATTTTTTAGTCTTGTTAGTCTGGTGTTCATAAAATAGACACATTTATATAAGACACCAGTTTTTATCACCTCGCTCGGGAACTTGGCTGGGAATTAAAGTAAATATCTTGTTAAGATTTAATCTATATACATGCCAAGTTTCATAAATGCTGGCTCACAGGTTAAGTCGAGAAGGTATATCAAACGTACATCATTTGGTATTTATAAAAGAACATGGGATGTCCAGTAACGTTTTCTATAACCCAAGTGATAGTAAAAATGTACTTAGAGGTATGTGTATATATTTTGGCAAATGTATGAAAATCATCAAGACTTACATTGAGTAAGATAAAAGATATAGTAATATTTTTCATTAACAATTCCAAATGAAATTTGATTTTAAAATATGTAATGGTAGTGAATGAATGAATGATTGAAATTTTACTTGAACAACGACGAATATAGACCAAAAGACAAACAAAATTAAAAAAAGTATTTGCATTAAACTTATTTGTAGTTAATTAAAAAAATAGTAAGTGCTATATCTAAAGTCAAACTGAACTTATGACGTGACATCTCTTGTTTGTCTCTTTATATTCGCTGTTCTATCCTTTTTTCATAAGTCATTTAAACTTAAACTTCATAGTCATATTAATGCTAAAATATCAAGAATTTTTTTTCCAAAAGTATACAATTCCATATTATCGTACCGTAGAATTGTTCATTCAAGATCATGAGCATTTTAAATACTGTTTTCCTCGCGAATATTGCAGTAAAACGTAGATTTGATGGGCAAAGCAGCATATTTGTGTAAGGTCACACAGATCAAAGAGTCGAGGCGGACGCGGCTTCCTGATTGCTTATGATTGATGCTTCTAACTACAATCAGGGTTGCCAGGTTGAATCTTTCTTCTGTTCGCATTAAACAGCAGTATCGGAAGATTTCCGTTAGTTTCTGATGGCACATAAAATAGAGGCAAGAAAATGTCTTTCAAAAACTCTTCGGATGCACGTAATGCGAATGAAATCTAAAAAGAATCTGTATCGACAAGGTGACAAGAGTCACCGCCTATCATCATTACAGCCATTGGAAGTCCACTGCTGGACATACGCCTCCAAAAGAAAGGGGATATCTCGCCCATAATTCGCGTGTTGGTAACCTTGTAACTTTAAGATAATATGTCACATTACCAAGTAATTTCGACGACAAACGACGAACTTGTACGAAGTATATACCTCGTGTATGACACAACTGTGAAATAAATAAATCATGCAGTTTCTACGTCTCTTATTTGACCCATTTTATGTATTTCAAAAGTCGCAGAACTAAATCTAACCGAGAGATAGATATTGCAGTTTAACATTTAAAATATAAATTAAAACTATATATCTTTTTGTTGTCTGAGATTTCAAATTAGTAATATTGTGCCCATGGTCAAGGTGCAGGGTTCAGGAGCGAAATAGGATGAATTATATATAGTATAAGCTGTATAAAACGTAATGAAATATTAATAATAAATATCAACAAATCATGAGGTTGGCAACACGCTAGTGATATCCTTGTGATATTACATACGTCTGTAGGCTGCTGTAATGCTTACTTCACGAGGACTGCATGCTTGTTTGTCAACCTGGTCTAATCTACTCCTGTCAGGTAATGCTTTAGTCATTTATACTGTTTTTGTTATGCAGAAGAGGGCATCCTAATGTAATGACTTCTTATTGATTCAATAATTAATAGATTAAGAAGATGAGATGTAATTTTTTAAATAGACACTGAGAACAAACACAACATCAAAATTATCTTTATCATCGTCCCCTGTGTGACCTTATTGTCAATATATTCGACCTCTGTTATTTTACGCTCTCACATCCTCTAGACTAGACGTTAAATTATTAATAAACTTTTAACAGACAAGTCATTCACCTTCAATCTATACATTATTTTTCGTCATATCTATTCTATCATTCACGGGTCTGTCGTCCCTTCACTACCAAGTCATCATTCATAATCTGTCGTCTCTTTAAGGCACTGGGATAAGGGATTTTTTTTTTCAATTTGTTCTTTGCTCTCTAGCAACCCGACCAGGCTTCGCACCGGTGCATTGTGGGTTATCCTCAAGAGAGCGGAAATTTTTGTATACATTTTTAAGGTGTACAATATTAGTGTGCAGTAGTGCATTATTATGGTCTATTTCTTCGGATTTGGTGTTTCATCACATCAATGACATCACATTAGAAACTTCTTTATAAGTTTTTAGCGTTTCATTATGATATTATACATATTCATTCACTGTATTTTATTTTAAATACCGCATCAAAATCCGATGCGTAGTTTTAACGATCTAAAAGAGGATGGACAAACAGAGGAAAATAGCTTTGTTACTAGTGATGGCCACTGGCGAAATGAGGCCAGCTTATCGCTGATCTTCGAACACCTTGAATGATGGCACGAAGTTGTGAAGCCTTTCAGGATTTGGACGCTAGATCTGAACGACGGTAACCATTCTTGACACGAGCACATTTTAGGCTCTCTTATTTAAGGAGCTACCTATTGATTTTGCTTCAATCATGATTACGATTCTCTCTTTTTTATTGTACAAAAATGTTTATGTAAATTTATACCAAGCCTTATGCGAAAAATTAAACTGACCGAAATGGTCCCGATTTCACCGCCTATATAAACCACTTCTCAGTAAGAATACTCGAGAGGCCGGGCATATGCAAATATTTGGCAGGACAACACAGAAAAGCCAGACGAGTCTAAACGAACCAGAGCGTACCAGCCCTAACAACCCCGCATTCCTGTCTGCCGCAAACCTAACTGACTATTTTTGAACTGACTCATCGGCTTGATATTTGGAAGTACTTGTTACATAGTTATGTGATCTTAAATTTATGACGAAAATAGTATATCTAAAGATATCGAACTGGAATTGGACGGCGCGCTTTTGAAATGATTCGATGTGTTTATATACTTGGCGGTGCAGTATTGGAATGCCGTGGTGAAAAAGATCAGTCAATAAATTGAAAGTGAAGTGATTATTTACTATGGGTTGTACAACATGAAGCATATCTAGTACATTACTCTTTTTATGTGTTGTCAAACAAACAGATGTAGATGATGTCAGATTGCGTTACCATAGGCTGTGTATATTATAGGCTACCTTTCCGCCTGCGACTGAGTCCGTAAGGTCTTTATATTATGACCTTAAGATCTCTTGTTCAACCGGGAATAGCGTCATAGCAAACTGCTTATAAAATCGTACCGATTCAGTAGAAAAAAATAAATGCCACATCTACCACGAGAAAATATTTTCGGGACAAAACATAGCCTATGTGTTGCCCCAGACTATCAATATACTCTGTGTCAAATAAGATCCAGACCTATACAGCTTTTCGGCGTGAAATAATAAAATCTTCCATAATATTAGGTAGAATATGCTTGTGGTATCGCAAAGATATTAGCGCGTCGCCAAACTTTTGACACATTTTACTGCCTTTCTCATACCAGAATACCACAATACAGACTAACAGATGGCTAAAACAGTAAAAAAAATTTCCTCAGCCTCAAGGAAGTTTTTTATTTATTATTATATTTCTTCGGCCAATCGATATTAGATATGTATGAAGTAAACACAACCATTTCTTACTAGAAATATAGTATAAATAACTAGGTGTCCAAACTTGAAATTATTTTACCATTTCTATCTGCGACATTTAGAGCATATCAATGTCATTCAATGATAAGTAGATAAGTATCAATTTCATTATCATCATCATATTAGTTGTATATTGTTTGCAGCCTGCATCTGATCCTGTAGTTCAAGTCAGATCATCAGTCCACCTTGTGGATGAACGCTCTATGCTGCGCTTGCCGGTGAATGCTCCCCATTCCTTACTGCTCCATCGGCCGTCGATTCTTCATGCAGGGTACATACTGCTATTGTCAGCCACTTCAAGTTCATTATCTCCTGAGTTATGTCAGTAACTATTATTCTATTACAGATCTCGTCATTCCTGTTTCGATTAAGTTAAAAAAGCATTACCCTCTCGATAATTCTATAAATAAATACATAAGATAATTGAAATCAGCCAGCCCATTAAAGAATCTATTATTTTGACCCAAGAGTGACTTCAAATTTGCGTTAACAGTGTGAGTCTACTAAGAATACTGGTGGTAACAAACTCAAAAGACACAATGTCGAACTGTAATTAGAAATGATAACTGTAAAGGGTTAAATAGTAATTTTTCTTAAAAAAAGACTCTCGTTTGCGTAAAGGAACATAAAGAAGAACACAGCCACACCTCCACCGAAATGTGCCTATATAGAAACACGACGATGTAAAGTTTAGTGTCGTATATTCTTATTCCTAATAATGTATTATTTTCTTAAATATAAACTCCATCGGAGAACCTCATTATCTAATAAGTAAACCATCTAATAATAAATCCTGACGTTATATCACAACGCGCAGAATTCACTCTTAAATTGTCAACGTGACAAAACGAAATGGCAGGATTGAGTCACAAAAGTCACAATAGTTTCTCGCACCTGCCTGACGACACGAACTACCGCTGCCAATGTATGGCATCCCTGGATTCGGCGTGACTGGGCAGTGGCAGCGAGCCAATGTGACGACTTGATAAAGAACCTGCGATAAAAACCGAATACTCACAAATACTAGGGATTCTGTATGCTACGGAATTCCGATGTGACACGTTACAAATTTGTGTCCTCAGGTGCAGTACTAGAACTTATCACAGATGTAGAGAGTAAGAGTCAGCATCATCATCATCATATCAGATATTAGAAGTCTATTGTTAGACATAAGACTCCCCAAAATAGGGGAAAATTTGACCATAATTGCCGCGTTACGTAAGCTTGTTGGCAATCGCTGAGCTTGGCTTTCGCAACGGGGATGCCGCTGCCCATATCCGCTCCTTGCATTTAAGCTGTTATTCTACTACTATCGATAGATATAACGCTATTGATATACTTTATATATTTTAAGATACCTGGTACAGAGGAAGGAACTTATCTTCGCTGCTGGTACCCCACGGCTGAAAGGTCACCCTCTCGCGTTCACTACTCATAATAAAACTACTTTTGTAACGGCTTTAAAATGAGGTTTATTTAACTTTTAACTGTTTCGAGAGTAGCAATTTAAAAAAAGAGTAGTTTTTCACTCTCACTATCACCTGTTTTTGCTGCCAAATAGCAATGTTTGCCGTGTTGCGGTTTTAATGGTGAAAAAGGCAGTGAAACTACTAGGTGAAGTGACATAACATCTTCAAGTAACTAAGTTGGCAACTTGCGCATGTGATATTTTTACGATATCACGAGCGTCTTTAGGCTGCGATAATATATATATATATATATATATATATATGTGTGTGTGTATTTATATAATGTGTGCGGAAATAATGTGTTGCATTAACAAGCTTTGTATTACACTAGACCATATAGAGCATAGGTGCCTATAAGAACAGGCTAGATATATATATATAATCAGCGAGATAATAGGCATCTCGCTGGTTATATGCTTGTATATCGAACTGGTGTAAAAAATAAAAAAGTTTGATAGTATGTGATGAATTATATCTGTACTAAAAATGCTTCGCAATAGAAATTGTCATAGTTGCCCAAATTTACAAGAAGTGGACTTTGCTTTTATAAATTAATTCGGTGTTAACAAAAATGTTGCAAAGTTTGTGAAATGTTTTTAATATAAATGTGACAATGTCTCCGCTCTTAATTATAGACGGAGTCGATGACCCTTGCTATTAATAATCAGCCCATAAAACTCTGATAGCAATAAATATAACATTTCTAGCGTTGAAATAGTTTTGGTTAGTCATACAGTATTGTAGAGTAGCCAAGTGCAGTGATGTTGTTTATTAATACTTCTGAAAAATGGATCACAACTTCCTTAGACTGTTTTATATATATATATATATATATATATATATATATGATAGCATTATATTGCTGGTGAATTATAATAAGCGGGTATAAATTAATTAGGTATTTTTATTCGCTGTAGTGGTTCTACATTTTCTATATTATAAATTATTTTTTCTTTCATTATTTAGAAAAAATATGCACAGTGATGTTATATCCCACAATTGGGAGGATAAAAAATAAAGTCGTAATAGCGTTTTATTGTAATAATAAAAGATTTAATCACAAAACGCATGTCCAGCAGTGGACGTCTTATGTCTGATATGATGTTGATTATATAAAATCGGTTAGGGTATGGCAGAAGAAGCACGCGAGTAGAATAAATGCTTTTGAAATGAGAGCAATTCGAAGTATCTATTGTGTGCGTTTGAGAGATAGATTTAAGAATAGTGTTACAAGAGATCGATGTGATGTGAAATATGATGTTGCGACAACAAAAGTGGAAGGAATGTTGAGTTATTTTGGACATGTAGAAAGAATGGATGGAAGTAAAATGACTGCATAGATATATAAAGCGGTAGTAAATGGAAGAGTTGATATAGAACGATGAAGGTGAACATGTCTTAATCAGATAGAAGAGGTATAAAAGAAGGGCCAGGTCCGTGTATGAAAAAAAAATGCGAGTAAGGTATGCCATGATCGTAACAGTCGGAGACCCATAGTCTCTGTCTACCCTGATCAAAGGCGTTATGTATGTATTACATAATAGCTATATAATGATTATATAATATTCATCCACCTGTAATAACAACATGTGATTAAATGTGTGTTCCGGCTAAATACTCATATTAGTGACTCGCTAAGACTAAGCATATGAGGTCGAAAACTTTTCATTGAAGTTTTGATTTTACAAATTTACCATCATCGTCAGCTCAGCTGTCAAAGGTTCACTGATGGCCTCCGCATGAAAGGGATATCTTGCACAGAATTGTCACAATGGGCTGGCATACTGGTATTCGCAGTTTATAGCAATCCCATCACCGGAATGCTGCTTATCCGTACCCTTATTGGAGCAAAACTTAGAGGATAGATCAACCGCTAACTGTTGGTCCCGGAACTTCCTTTACTACCTGGTATAGGGGGAGGCACTATTCTACTCTGTGTTATACATATTGTTAAGTTTAATTTGTTTATATTTATTGGGACATTAAATGCAATTTTTTCAATCCAGAAGCTTTGAATTAACTGGGTCAACATGACAAGTGTTATTTTATACACAGAATAGGTTATTTCGTGTACAGTTGTAAAACGTGTACCTAATCATTCTTGCTTTGATGCGCAATAGTCAAATACTGAAGAGTGTTGTTTGAAACGCCCCGTCTGTGACTTTAATAATATTTAGAATTTCGATGCTATTTGTTTTTTCTAAATCTATTTAAGGGCTACAAAATTAATAACAGTTCTTTTGTTTTCAAGATTTTAATTTGTTTATTTTCGTTGTTGCAGTAGTTCTGCAATGTATTTAGTTTAGGTGTTTAAGAATGACAAAAATAGCTTTTAATATCGGAAATGTACGGGTGCTGTGGGTTAAACTTGTATTTCTCCACAGAGGGAGCGACATATTTTTTTGCACTGTGGCGGTCTTGATCTCGGGAATAGAAAGATCCTCAGAAAAGCGATATATTAATGCCAACTTGGACCAACTTACAACTTCCCGTTACGGAATAAACCGATAGGCAATCGTTTTTAAATATGTTTTAGATTCAATATTGTACAGAACCTGTTAAGTTGGAACTTTTCAATGATTTTTGCTAATCCTTACTAATATTATAAATGCGAAAGTGACTCTGTCTGTCTGTCTGTCTGTTACGCTTTCCCGCTTAAACCTCTCAACCGATTTTAATGAAATTTGGCACAGACAATCTTTAGACCCTGAGATAGAACATAGGCTACTTTTTATTGCAAAATAGGGGTGGTAAGGGGTTGAAAAGGGGGATGGAAGTTTGTATGGGATTTCTTAATTTTAAAAGATAAAACCATGAAACTTTATATTTAAGCACTTTATAAGAAATAATAAAACATTTGTTCTAGCGTTTTTGAAATTTCGAACTGTGAGGAGATAAAATAAAGGTTGAAAGTTTGTATGAAGTTCGTAATTTTTGAAGATAAAAACATTACATTTTGTATTTAAGCACTAAATAAGATACAAAAATCGTTTGTTTTAGCATTTGCACTTTTTAACCAGTGTGGGGGTGAAATAGGGGTTAAAAGTTTGTATGGGTGTTCGTCATTTTTAAGATAAAACCATGAGACTTGGTACGTAGGTCTCTTAGGATGTGCAGAGTTTTTCTACAAACGGAATTCCGAAATTCGAACGGAACGGAACTGATTCGGAACGGGAACTACGAAACCAAACTTTTTGTATACAAAATCTTAAGCACTGAACCTAGGAACATGATATTTAGAAGTTTTGGGTGTATCAAGTTAAAAAAAAATTGGCTTTGAAGTAAAAAATCCTTCTAACGAATACTCTGCATCACCGCCGCTGTCATTGGTCGTCGGTCGTCGTCGCGCACATTCGCCGAAGTGTGGCGGCCGGCAACGGCGCTGTCGTGTGGTGGGGGAGCGCACGAATCTACATAACTATGCCTACCCGAACGGGCAGATACGTGAGGGCAGACGACGTTGTCGGACGCATGCGATTAGAAAAATTTGCGCTACAAAGATTTAGGTACTTTTTTCGATCCATTAGGTCATTGTGTCTCTTGGACACAAGGGACCAATACATTTTCCTGAGTACTTTCTGCCACTCAATGCTATATCCAAATCTATACCGTTCCTTTAATCCATATCTAATATCTAATATTCAAATTAAAAGTACGCAGACAAAGTCGCGGGTACCGGCTATCTATATATAAGAGAAAGTCGTGTTAGTTACTACACTTATAACTCAAGAACGGCTGAACTAATTTAGCTTAAAGTTTGTAGAGATGTAGCTTAGAACCGAGGGAAGGAGAAGGTTCTTATGACAGAAAAAAAATAAAGAATTGCGCGGAAACTTAGAAAATTTAGGTATCCCCTCTAAGGCGGAACGAAGTTCGCGGGGGCAGCTAGTCATTTTATAAGTGTAAATTGTGGGTCAGCTATATGTCATAAGAAGACTTTCATAGTCTTATTTTAATAGTCTAATTGCTAGCTGCCTTGCAAGTACTATACCATACTGTTAGAACTGCCACGATACCGGCAGTGCGTCAGGTTTACTGAAGCTTAAATGATGCTAGGTAATATCTTGAGATCTCCGATGACACTCTTCCTATTGCGAATTGACAGATTGCACATTTACATACTGTATACATAGTATAATATAATACATTTTTATACTTAATTCTAGCATTATATATAATAATAATAAATTCCCATAATATCTCATACATTGACATGACTCCGTGGTAAGTCGCTTAAAGCAGTTGTGTTACAGACACCAGACAACAGAGGAATAACAAATATACTACTTAAAGACATATATTTAACACCTAGACACAGAAGAAACAAATATCGTCATATAATTATTTGCTTTTGGTGCACAACATAGGATCACTACCATCTGCGCCATCAGGCCCGTCAGTATTGTTTAAATTTCTATGTACTCTATATTTACTTATATATTATATACGTAAATAATATGTATACCTTGTATAATATTAGACCATATACACACACATTCATTCACACCTACATGCACATAAATAGCAGAAGTGCCTATAAGAACAGGCTAGATCTAGTTTTGGTTCTTAAGCAACAAAATGCATTATAGTTTAAGTTCCTCTTGTTGAATAACATTATTATTATTATTAAACGCTGGTTTGGGTATCGTTTAAATCTTTAGCATACTGTGAAGTTTTTTTTTATTTCTCTTAACATAATCTATCTGCCAGTGAAAGTCACGTTAGAATCTTAGTCCAGCCGTTTCAGAGTGACTGGTTTTGTATGTATATTATTTTATGTAGTGTCTTATCATAGTTGGAAATTAAGGTACACAAGATATTAAACTAGCAGTGCCCCCTAATATCTTCCGCGTAATTCCATTCCTGTGAGAATAATAAAACTAGCCTAAGTTACTCATAAGAACATCAGCTACCCACCCAAGAAAATCCCATTAAATTCGAGGTCCAGCCGTTTCAAAGATTAGCTGGAACAATATACAGATAATTTTTTCATCATCATATCAGCCATTGGAAGTCCACTTTCGGACATGGACTTCTCCAAAAAAGGAGGAATTCTGACAATAATTGCCGCGCTGGACAAGCGTGTTGGCAATCGGAGAACGCAGCTTTTGCGATAGAGGTGCTGCTATCCCCGCCCTGCAAATTTGAGCCACACTGTTTCGGATTGATATACCGCTATTAGTCGGATCTGGTACCTTAGTCGCCTCTTACGACACTTGTTATATGGGGAGGCAATTATTTTACTTTATTTATTTTTATTAATCATCTTATATTATATATAAATTTTGTGAAAATGTATAGATTTATGAGTAAAACTAGCGCTACCAGGTCTCGACTCGCCAACAGATACGACACAGTATTCAAAGAATGCTTGCATGTAGTTGTTAATACAGATTAGTAATGAGACGCTCGCGCGTGAGATTTATCACAGTAGTCAATATATGAGACTGGCTCGACAGACGACACGATGTTCGTGTCTGCTCCATAAGTCGGGTGCAGAGGCAACAAGAGTGTAAGTATCGATTTAGGATTTCCAGGCCGTCCCTAAAACATGACGTTTTTTGACTATGCCGATGTGGTCTCTTCTACGAATGACGCTTTGTGTCTATGCCGATGTGGCCACCTCTACGAATGACGCTTTGTGACTATGCCGATGTGGCC
>JACJUM010002819.1:15797042-15856022 GCA_020976665.1 Heortia vitessoides | reverse complement strand
ATGCAACTGGGCGGGGATGGGCAGTAGCATTCCAGACGTGGGCAGTCATTGATCTAATTTCCACTATCTTGAGGAGGCAAATGTCTAACGGTGAACATTCTATGGTTGCTATGATGATGATTACTATAAAATGTATCTGTATATCTGTTGCTAATTTGTAATAAAATAAAAAAATATAAATTTCTTACTTGCTCCCCTTTATTTCTGGTTGACAATTTAATAATGTCACGCATTGGAATATGTAACAGGCGATTGGCTGCATACTGCTGAGGAATGCCGGATGGGTGCCCCAATTACAAAGCAAGTGTCGTGCGCCGGTATGCGGTGCCCTCTATTCCTGGCTGCATGGGCTTTCTACCTTTGTCACAATTCCAAAATGGCTGCCACGTCTCGTGACGTTTTTACCGTTATATGTAAAGGCAAATTATGAAGCGAACTACATTAATAATTACACGCATCTAGCTGGATTGATGAGCCCATTGTCGCATTTGGGAGTGACGCTATCTTGTGCGGTTAGTGCCGTCGGTTCGATTCCCATCCAGGACAAAATTTATTTATGAACCAACACACGTTCTGAACCTGGGTGTTGAATACGTATCTAAGTATCATATTTGTGTTTCACCTGTTGTATAATATCCGTAACATTAGTGATTAAGTACTTTTCTTAAAATCAGTCTACGTATGAGATATTATGTGAATCTATTATTATTAGCTAGCTATTTATTTTTTTATCTGAATATTATTATTTCACAATTACACGTTCACTACCTACATATAATTAAATTACTTGATTTTTACACAATATCTTTGTTTCTGTTAAATAAAGTTACCAAAAGGTAACCAAAACTTTGCACAGAAAATGTAAGTCATACTGCATTTTGAAACCATTAAAGAAGTGGTTATGATATGTGATTACATCAATACATCGAAATTTTTTTTTAAGGTAAGTTCACTCATCTCTCACATTGAATTGATTCCTTGGTAAGTAGTTTTAAGCATTTGTGTTACGGACATCAGACAATAGAGGAATTACAAATATAATATTTAAATACATATTTCCAATACCCAGACACAGAACAAACACAAATATCATCATATAAATATTTGTCCTGGGTGGAGATCCAACCCACGACCCTTGGCAGATAAGATAGGATCACTACCATCTACGCCATCGGGCCCGTCGTGTTTTTAATTAAAGATGACCAAACTTTTTTTGTTAATGTGTACTCTGGATGGGATTGGGATATGGGATTGGGATATGGAACTGGGATTTACTTTTAAATCGTATCAGATATCCAATGCAGCACAAACTCTTCTGGAATGCAGAGTGGGTGACCCGAATACGGACCAAGTGTCGCGCGCCAGTATGCGGTGCCTTCTATTCCTGGACGTTTGCTTGCCACCTTTACTAATCTAAAATGGCAGCCATAAAGCCATAAAACTATTCCTGCAAATTCGAAGGTTACCATGGAACGTACTCAACTGAGATGTAATGGAATTTGCCACACTTAGCGGGGTGTTTCACTTATGTAAAGATTATGGACAAAGGCCTCTCCAAGAAAGCGCGGTGGCAATCACAGATGATAATGAATACACAGACATCCGAGACGGACCTGATGAACCCAGATGCGATCCTTCCCTGAAGAACCTGAAGGTCGTGGGTTCGAGCCCATCCAGGAGCAATATTTATATGTTGATATTTGTGTTTTGCTCTGTGTCTAGGTGTTTATTATGTATTTTAGTATTCTATTTGTGATTCCTCTGTTGTCTAATGTCGGTAACACAAGTGCTTTAAGCGACTCACCTCGGAGTCAAGTCAATATATGAGAAGTTGCATGAATATTATTATATTAATATAGATAGAAATAATTGTCTCTAAGGTTGGTTCCATTAATATAAATGAAAATAGAGCTTATTTCAGTTTTTATTATTAGTAAACATAACATGGCCAGGGACTTAGAGACCGCCGGAGTAGTTATAAGTACCTCCATTACTGAACCAGTTGTCATAAGAGGCGACTGAGGTACCGGACCTGACAGATACATCTTGTTTACATGTTTCTACATTATGTAATAGCTACTGCACTTGACTATGTAGGAACTATTAGTAAAAATCCTTATATTCGGGGATATCTACATCCAGACGCAGGTGATGATGATATTTTTTGTTACCACTCCCGGGCTGGATTTGAACCAATTAATCTTCAGCGCTTTTTTTATCTGGAATAAGATTTTATATATCACTAGCGTAGGACCCCGCGGTTGTACACGCGTTAAATTGTAGAAATTACATACTAAATTTGCACCTTTTTACCGCCTTAAGGGATGATTTCAAAAAAAAATTTGGGTCATGACTCTCAATGAAGAACCTTCATACTGAATTTCATTCAAATAACTTCAAAAACAGCAAAGTTTTATAATAAATTTGCAATTTGAGGTGATTTTTCTAAATCCTTACTAACTTTTATAATGTAGGGATACCCTACATTATAAAAGGAATCCCTGTGCTGAATTCAAGTTATCCAAGTTAATCCTTATTGTTGCGTTGATAAGTATTATAACTCAGTGTTGATATGTCAGTCAGTCTGTCAGCTTCTCCTTATATATATATAAATATAGATTTAAGACAAGCACTATACTACTACGCTATTTTTATAAAACCCTCTTTTAAATTTGATATACAAGAGTATTGAATTTATTACTTTAGCGGATATGCCAACCTCTTCGTATTCAATACACAGTGCATAGTTACGATATCATAAAAGCAAAACAAAAGTATTCTTATTAATTACTAGTTGTACCCGCGACTTCGTCCGCGTAGAATAGATTTTTTGGGTACCTCTGTACCTTAAGTTATATAAACATTGAATGTGATATTTATTTATATCGGATCAATAGCCTGAAAAATAAGTTTCAAGTTTCTAGCTCTCTAAATAGCGATACTTCTATATAACTTTTTATCCCCTTTTTCGACCCCTTATTTCGAATTAAATTATAGCCTATATCCTTTCTCAAGGTCTAAAGATTGGCTGTGCCAAATTTTTATCAAAACAATTGTAGAGAGGTTTAAGCGGGAAAGCTGTCTGTTACGACAGACAGAGTTATTTTCGCATTTACATTATTACTATTAGGGATTGACTGAGCCACAATATTTATTTCCAATTTTCTATGTTCCAATATTATGTCTAATAATATATTTTGGAATATTTCTACATAAATCTATCAAGGTTCTTAAAATAAATACCGTATTATTATCCCTGTTTCACAAATAACTTGCTAAAGAGTAAATATTGTACACTCTTAACCTTACAAGTTGGATCAGATTTACGGCTTTGCGTTTGTCTACAGTTTTCCTCTAAAATGATCTTCATAAGAGTTACAAAACATTAAGTCCCGTCTGGAATTCCAGTTTGCTTGTTTTCAGTGATCTGTTTAGTCGGAGGTGGCTCGCGGTATGCGGTCGCACTGTTCTACATTCCGATGTCCACATCTGCAGCTTGTCACCAGAAATCAGAATTAATTTGACCTGAATCGATAAGTGAAACTGAACGAATTAATTGGTGGTTAGATATATCCAGCGGTCGTGTGTGTTAAGATTGGGTCATGAACAGTTTTTTTTGAGGACGTTTGTAAAATAACTAAATTAATTGTATAAATACGTGAGTCAAATTTATCCTAAAAGTAGAGGTTTCTGAACTGTATAAAGCTAATGTAAAATCCATGTTTGACTTAGACAAGTCTTCTCTGCCTATAAAAGTTCCATTTGGCGCTAGAAATATAAAAAATATAATAGCAAAAACATATTTTATGAGCTAAAATCCATCAAGGTCAATAGGCAGCAGCATACCCGTCGCAAAGCTATGCTTGGCCGTTGCCAGCATGCCTACCCAACGCGCGGTAATAATTTTTTTAATACGATGCAGTATAAAATACTCTCATTTATCAAATAGTACTAATATGGAGATCTCAATGAGAGAGAAAAGAAAAAAAACTAAACCAAACTAAAGAGAAAAAAGGAAACTAAATATAAAACTAATAGTTAAGCTAACTTTTATAAGTAAACGACCAAAACGACGGGTAACTGACCATTACGACCAAAGACCAAACTACTTTTGATTAAATTTATTACATAGAGTAAAATAGGGAGACTATGTACCGGGTACCGTCAGAGGCGACTGAGGTACCGGAATCGACAGATGGTGGTATATCCATCTGAGGCAGAGTGGCTTAGATTCGGCAGAGCGGAAGTGGTTGGCAGCATTTACAGTCGCGAAGCTACGCTCACAAGTATGGTTATACTGATCCAGTGAGGCAATATTTGGCAAATCTTTCGTTTCTTGGTGAGGCCAATGTCCGATGTCCAGCAGTGGACGTATTACGGCTGCTATCATGGAATGTATTTATCACATTTGTCACATTGTTGTTGAATAAAGTTATTATTATTATTATCTTTATCATGTTACCAGGACCGATTATATAGAGAGATGCTGTAATTTAAATAATATACCTGTATTTGACACCGAACATACTTGCACATGTGACGTGAGATACTGCCAAAATAGCAGCTCTCACTGCACCAGGTGTCGTAAGAGGCGACTAAAGTACCAGAACCGATAGATATCCATTCGAACAGTGCAGCACAAATGCACAGGGCAGGGATGGGTAGCAGCAGCCCCGTCGCGAAAGCTGCGCTTTGCGATTGCCAACATGTTTGCCCTGCGGCAATTATGGGCAAAATATCTCCATTCTTGGAGATGCTTATGTCCAGCAGTTGTATTGTAATTTGTAAGTTTTATTTTTTTTATGTTATTTTCTGTGTACAATAAAGAGTATATTATTATGAATGTTTGAAACTAGCAGCGCCCCTCAATCTCACCTGCGTAGTTCCCGTATTCGTAAGAAAAGGAAATATTAAATGAAATGTTTGTTAGACCTTATAACTTTAGCTGCCTGCTCGTTTTGCCTCGTTGAAATCGGTGCATCGGTTTCGGCGTTTACTTCTGTTTGAAGACAAAATTCTGAGTTTATTTTTGTTATAAGTATCGAACATACTGTTTTTATTTGTATGTATATAGGATACAAAGTTGATATTAAGATAGTAAAAACATACTCTTCAATTTTATTTATATGTATTTAATATAGGTATTAAATGATTTGTTCTATGGAAAAGAACCCATAAACTAGAACGATCATAGGGTTTATTTATTTATAAGGATTACCAACGATTGCTGCATCAAAATTCATACAAGACTCTGGCTTGTAGATTAAATGTACAATCACTTACTGGTAATCATTACAAGCACTGAAGACGACGTGTTTTAATTTCAGACATTTCTAGATAAAAATGAATATTTCAAATATGTTACAACTAAGAAAAGAGTTAAGAAACAATAATTCATACACATATAAACAATAACAATCATCCAAATGAGAGATTACTTTCTTAAGTTTAATAAGTGACACGCAATGCATATTCGGGGTAGAATAAATAGGTATGTAATATCATAATAATACCTGACTCCGTAGTAAGTCGCTTCAAGCACCTCTGTTACGGACGTCAGACAACAGACGAATCACAAATATATTACTTATTGTTTCATACTTAATATATGTATATATATTTAACACCGAAACACAGAAGAAACACAATGTTTATCATATAAATATTTGCTTTGGGTGGGAATCGAATCCACGACCCTTGGCACAAAGGATAGGATTACTACCATCCAAAGTCCAAACCATCAAACGCGCCATATAAGTTCTCCCCTGTATAGTAAGAGGCGACTAAGGAAACCGATAGATGGCGGTATATCCAACCGAAAAAGCGCAGCTTATGTACTACAGGGCGAGGATGAGCTGCAGCATCCTTGCACTCTGCCGCAAAGTTGCGCTCTGCAATTGCCACTACGCCTGCCCAGCGGGGCAATTATGGGCACAGATCCCCGCATCTTGGGGAGGTCTATGTCCAACAGTAGAATTTCTATGGCTGACAGGATGATGATAGTGACGAATGCATATTCACCGTCTCCGTTGTGACAGAGGAGTCACTGAATGCGTTTCTTTTTGAATGCGACTTATTCTTGCCAAAGCTGAATTTAAACCTAATAAGGTTCTATGGAATGGACATTCTAGAGGGTTGACAGAGTACTAAATATCATAAAGTATGTAAGTGACACAGTAACGTGAACATTCGCATATTGCACAAGAGAGAAGCCAAATGAACACCTCCAAAGAATGTGTCCGGTCCGGCGCCGGTGTCCGGCCGCATATAGCATCGCCGGCGATACCAAACGGCGCCGTGGCGCCAGCCACTGTAAACAAAGTATGCATTTTATAAATAAACTCCGCATCTCCCGTGATAGTCGTAAAGCGTGACTCAGTCATTATTTGATTAACGAGATTTCTTCTGCTCCAGTTCTTTTTTATATGTGTAATGTGTTGTTTTGTATATTTTTTAACATGTTAGTGTAAAGGATTATGCCCGGTTACGAATGCCCATAACTTTTTAGTTATGACCAAATGTTTTAAGGTTTTATTAATTTATTCTGAAATTAAAATTTTTGTTTGCAGCAACAAAAATTATTCTTTTTTAATTTTTGTATAGCTCGTCAAAACATTTAAGTACTTAAGTCAAAACATTCGTCAAAAACGTCAAAACATTTAAGTACGTAGTTAATTTTTTATATTTTCTATAAGAACGTATGAGTTTTTACGTTTTTTTTATCTTTAACATTCTGAAATTATGAAAATTTATTTTTACATAAATACAGGTTTTACTCTGCAAAATTGACTGCTTCTTGATACTTGATAAAAGCTGAAAAAAAGTTTTTGCAACCAACTTCTTATGTATTGCTGCTTTAATGCTATCAGTCAACCAAGACGCCGGCAACTGTTTGTATTTAACTGGTCGTATCGGAGCATGTTTGTCGTAAAGCTGTGTTAGTTTCGAGATAAAAATGTCAACTTGCTCATTAACTGAAAGGGAGACGAAAAGCGGTGTCCAGTCAATTTTAATTGCATTATAATAAAGGCTAATATGGTCAATGCTACCAAAATTACGTTGCAGAAGAATTATTGCTCTCGATTTGGGTGGACGTAATTTATAAGAAACAAAATAAGATAATGATACTAGAAGGCGTCCGCTGAGCACTGACCGTGTTTAGCAACATTAATAATAGAGGAAACAAAAATTAAATCAAGTAGAGACGGGGCGGAATTAGGAAAATGGTGAGTAGCATCAAGGGATAAAGGAAAGAGATTGTCTATTTCCACAATTGAAGTAAGGGATGAAGTACGAGAGTCGTTTTTATGAAGACAGGTGTTGAAATCACCCATGGTAATTGTATGATGGAAAGAAAAGACGAGCATTTCTAGGTTGGAGTCGAAACTAGAGAAGTAATTGATCAATAAGGAAGGACAGTAGAAGACTCCTAGCAAATCTTAGAGTGATTAAGTTCCATCTCAATAAAAAGATGCTCACCGGCGTTGGATACAGGATAAATATATCTTTTTAGTATATAATTATAGATAAACTCGCTATAAATATTTTATTGATGTAATAATTAATACATCAATAAAAATATATATATAATAATGTTAATGCAACAAAATTTAAAAAGCGTTATGGCATTATAATCTTAAGTCACATAACAGTGAAACGACGAACGAAAACGATATTGACAGAAGTTAAAATAACAGTCAAAAAATCAAAATATTTAAAACATATTGCTTGATCAGAATTACTTGTGAATACATCGCATGAGTTATTTATAGTGGCATCATACATTGTTCTTAACATTATTCGGATTACAAAGGTTTCACATATACCATATGTTATATAAAATCAACCTAAAAAGAACACATTTAAAAAACAAATAAAATAATTAAAAAAAAACACAGTAGTTTGACAGCTGTCATTTTAATCAAGCTGTATTTAAAGGACTATATTAAATAATTGAAATGTAGACAGATCATAGCGTCAATAGTCTATCTCTCATATTGTCTAAATATCTAATATATATCAGCCGTACAACGTCCATTGCTGAATATAGTTCTCCCCAAGTCAGGGTGAATTTTCCCAAAATTGCCGCGGCGGGCAAGCGTGGTGGCAATCGCAGAGCGTAGATTCGCGTCGGGAACGTTCCTGCCCAACCCCTCTTTGTTGCATTTTAGCTACACTGCTACGGGTGAATATACCGTTATCTATTGGTTCCGGTACCTCAGTCACTTATAAAGACACCAAGTACAAGGAGGTACTATTCTACTCTGTCAGAACTACACGGTTTATAAAACTATATAATACTCTTAATGCGAGTCACTAATGCGAGTTCCTAATAGTTTTGATTTTTTTATATAGGATAAATTTAGTCTAGAATGTCAAGTTCAATGAAAAACAGTGATTTTTTAAGTGTTGAACAGTGAGAAGCGTTTGCAGAACTCTAAAACAATTTATAGCCAAGAAGACTATTCGGATCATTGAGAAATGTCACGCTGTTTTTATGCGTGTGTTACGCAAATGCTTTTCAGAAAAATATGCCGTGACTAATGACTGAGCGGCGAGCCAAGCACGTCTGCAAGTTGGAACGACCAATGATGACAGCACCTGAGTACTGGGGTATGGGCGTACGTTTATGTAAGTGTTATAATGACAGTCCTGTGATAAACATTAGCGGGATATAGTATAGGACAGCCTCGTTTGTACACCAGATCGAAATCAGAAAAACAAGCATACAGTCCACGTGATAGTCAGCATCACCTATCTCAGCCTATCGACGTAATACATACCAGCCATTAAAAGTCCACTGTTGGACACAGATCTGCCCAAGAAAAGGGTATGTTGTCCATAGTTTCCGCGCTGGACAAGCGTGTTGGCAATCGCAGAACGCAGCTTTTGCGACGGAGAATCTGCTGCTCATCCCCGCCCTGTACATTTGAGCTGACTTTTGTGCATGAATATACAGCCATCCGTCGGTTCTGGTATCTTAACCACCTCTTACGACACCTGGTATAGGAGAAGGTACTATTCTACTCTGCCGGTACCTCACGGCTAATAACTCATAGATAATTTTACAAGGATATTACTAGCGTATTGCCAACTTTGTGACTTGAAGATATTATGTCACATTATAAAGTAATTTCTCTCCCTCTCTTACCTTTCAAACAAGAACAAAGCAATCTATCACTGCTGTTAAGCGGTAGAAATAGTTGAGAAGGTTCCAGTGTAGTCGACTTCTGTATGAGGTCTACTTCTTGAAATAAATATTACCGAGTTAGCAAATAAGCGATATAGTAGCTATTTAAGATAATTACTTCGCGCTTAATATTAAAACTGTGTTTACTCAGAACCCTAGTGTCTCTATTATTTATATTAATTTCTCACAATGCTGTAAACATCGTAATGCATTTGCAAATGTGAACGCAATATAGAATTCCCCAAAATGTCTACAGACAATATGTTTGGAAAAGTTTTCGTTTTAAATATCGAACCAAGGACTCTTATACAACCATTTATGTTAATTCGGCAAGATCCATAAAAAATCCCAGCCTTGAGTTGTTGCAGTTATCATCTCGGAGAGGGCCTAGCGCGACTTCAGACATATAACAGAAAAAATATTATGTTACATATACCCAGTCATATTACTGCCGCTGTTACTTTTATATCGAAACACATCAATCATCATACCAGCCATTGTAAATTCACTGCTGGATATAGGCCTCCCCAAAAAGGGGGAATTTGCCCATAACTCCCGCGCTGAGCACGCGTGTTGGCAATTGCAGAGCAGAGCTTTAGCGATGAGGATGCTGCTGCCCATCCCCGCCCTGTACATTTGAGCTACTCTGTTTCGGATATGGTCGCATTTTACTAAACCTTGTTCAGGGGAGGTACTATTCTTCTCTTTCGGTACCCCACGGCATGCAAGCATATAATGCTGCTATTCGGCAGTATAAAGAACTGTGAAGTACCAATACGAGCTACCTTTGTAATAGGTCTATCTCTGTTAGTTAGACAGGTTTAAAATTGTAAATATTTAACGTCAAAACGTAATGATATAAATTCTCCAGTCCAAAAAATTACCTTGAAAAATCACCTTAGTAACCTAAGTATCAAGTAAAGTATCTAACTTCTAAGGTAAAATACAGTATATATAGACTTCAAAAAGGGGACCTATCTGATGAGACTAAGAATAAAAAATCATTTTTTAAAATATTTTAGTCTTAAGACCCCACATAAATTAAAACGAGAAACAATTAGGCACTAATTTAAAAAATAGATTTACAGTTGACAGTTCAATCATATAGGAAGGTTATAATCTATCCACTTTTAGAAAGCTACGTGTAGACGTAGGAAACTACTAGGCTAGTTCCAAAATGAAATATCTTAAATTACTTTTTGTTTTCAGTTACTTTGGTGACAAGTGGACTTCCTTTGCGACTTACACATGTGTTTGAACTCTTTTCTATACTGCCAGGGAATTTCTATTGTTACAAAGCTAAACCGCGAGGCCGTGACATAAAAATTTGACGTTCATTTATTAGAAGTATTGTCCTAAATATTCTTATATGAATGTCAAAAAATAAAATTGGGGTTCTTCGCAGAATCTTACTCGGCCCTGCTCTTTTTGTCATTGTATATAAGTGTAATTGTGTCATTTACGTATTCCAACACGATTTATATCTACGCCGACCTAGTATTCAGGGCCTAATACTTTCTGCAAACGAGTTCGAACTGCGACGTCTTTATTATTTTATGTTTTTGAAATCGTCTGACCCAATTTCGTTTTGCGCAATAAAACCGATGACTAAAATACTTTTGATATTAACTTCTGCGATTTTTTATCTGGAAATGACGTTGTTGTTCTGGAATTAATGCTAAGGTTAAATAATACTATTTTAATACAAAAATAATTCCTTTGTTTTTTGTATAATTAACGGGCTGGTAAATTTGATAGTGGTCCTATCTATCTAGGTCGTGGGTAAACACTCCCACACAGTTAATGTTTTTTGTGTAATTGTTGTGTGTTTCTTAAACATATTTATTGAAGTATTATATTATAAATATATTTGTCCTCTGTTATCTGATAACCGTAACATGAGTGCTTTTACTTACTGTCAATTTATCATTATTATAACACTTTACTGTTTCAATTATTTATTTAATAAAACATAACGTGAATGTACTATTAATTCGTTTTTATTACATCGCTCTGAAATCACTCGTGGAAAGCAAATGGTCGTAAAATGAAATCCCTTCTAGGAAGTAAAAAGTGGCCCTTTCTATTTAAAAAAAACCTTTGTCGTATGTTAGGTCACCGATGAATATTCATTTTAAGAAATTAACATCACTATAATTAACAGAGATCAATGCTCGTATTTATCGTGATTGCGAAATTGAGAATTTTCCTTCGCTTTATTTTCGTGATTTATCACGCTTCCTAAGAAACGCGTAACGAGATTATACTCATTGTTTTCCTCGAACGCGACGATAAGACAAATATTACCTCCTCAGAAATTCGAGAAAGTTTGTTTATTTTTGTTAATATTTCTAATAGAACTAGTGGTAGCCCGGCCGAATTGAAATTCGCCATAATGCAATAAATTTTTAAGTTCGAACTTTATTTGTATTCTCTATTTCTGCCATTTCACTCTCACCTATTTCTACTGCCAGATTGCAGTGCTCGAATTGCCGTTCCTATGCTGAAATTACTGAGTAATATGACAAAACATCTTCAAGTTACAAATCTGTAACACAGTCTTGTGACTTGAAGATGATTAATACAAAGATTACCGAAACATTAAAATTACTAAATTAAAAATACTGACCATGTTCTTGTACCAAATATTCTTTTTGGTGCAATTTTAAATCATCATTATATCAGCCTTTGGAATTACCTCTGCTGGACGTAGGCCATAATTACCGCGCTGGACAAGCGTGTTGCCAATAGCAGAGCGCAGCTTTCGCGACGGGAATGCTACTCTTGCGGATGGATATACCGCCATCTGTCGGTTCTGGTACTTTAGTCGCCTCTTACGACAACTGGTACAGCGGAGGTACTATTCTACTCTGCCGGTATCTCACAGCTTAACACTATAATAATAAATTTATACAACACCTCTTATCTGACTCCGAGATAAGTCCCTTAAAGCACTTGTGTTACGGACATCAGACTACAAATATATATATATATACATGGTACAATAATATAAAATAATACATACATATATATATCGACAAACAAGCATACAGTCCGCGTGGTATAAGCGTCACCTCAGCCTACAGACGCTTGTAATATCACAAGGATATCATTACAGCATTGCCAACCTTTGGAAGAAATAGGCGAGAGTAACGTACCAATGCAGACGAACTCTGTTTGAGATCTACTTCATGTACCTCACGGTAATTCATTTATAGATAGAAGTCCATGTATTAATGGAAGTGGGCGTCTACACAATTATTTTATTTTTTTTGTAATAAAATTATTTCTATCACCGGTACGTATTAAAACACAGTTATCAGTCAACTGTGTCGGAATTACTCATTTCTGTGAGGACTGCAGTAACGTTTGAGTGTTTGGATTTGTGCCAAATAGTCGAAATTTTATATCTATTATTACTATTATTACATAATGAATAATTATTATCAATTTATCTAAAGACTTTGAGCTCAAGAGATTATAAAACCGTTTTATTAAATCTTGCCCTGAATACAGAGTTTTGTGTATTACTAGTTGGAAAAATTATAACACCGTAGGCTGTAGATATTGCAGAAATAAATCAGAACCGCCAAATTTATAATATAATACATCACATTAGCTTCGTCCCGCGGCTTCACCCATGATAAGTAGGAGAACTTTTACACAGATTTTAAAAACCCTCTTTTACCCCCTTAATGAATGATTTTCAATGAAGAATCATATTGAATTTCCTTCGAACAACTTTAAAAACAGGTAAGTTTCATACTAACTTTGCACCCCCGCTGTAAGCCTTTAAGAAGTGAATATGTCAAAATCATTTGTTATGCCTTCCTATATGTAAGGAGCCCCTGTGCAAAACTTCAAGTTTCTAACCCTTATACCCTTAGGTCCTGCGTTGATATGTCAGTTAGTCAGTCAGCTTCTTCTTACACACTTATATATATATATATATATATGGATAATCTATTTTGAAATGTGAGAGGTAATGAAATTACTTTGTCAATATTATTTATATATGGCAATACAATATGTGTATATATATGTTTACCGGTAAGTATTATATATTTATATATATACCCTTATAGTTTAGGTCTTGCGTTGATATTTCCAGCTGCTTCTTACATATATATGTAACTGACTAAGGGTATATATAAATAATATTGACCAAGTAATTTCGTTACCTCTCACATTTCAAAATAGATTTTACGATACACATTTGACTGCAGAAATGGATGAGAGTAAGGTACAAAAACAAACGTTTTTTTAGTTCTTTATATGAAGTTTACTTTCGGTGTTGCTCCTAGTTCGTTCATGTATTTCACAAATATATGGACTTAACCCTATTTCCCAAACATGGACAGCGGGGACTAATGTTTTACATTTGATTCAATAATAATATACATCATAGCAGCCGTAGAACGTTCACTGCTGGCGTAAGCCTCCCCAAGAAAAAGGGAGTTTATCCATAATTGCCGCGCTGGGCAAGCGTTGTGGCAGAGCGCACCTTCGCGACAGGATTGCTGCTGCCCATTCCAGCCCTGTTGCATTCAAGCGACACTGCATCCGGTGGATATACCGCCATCTGTCGGTTACGATACCTCAATCGCCTTTTAGGACATCTAGTACAGGGAGAGATACTTTTCTACTTTGTTGGTTCCTCACAGCTAAATAATATAATAATAAATTAACACAACATCTCTTATCCTACTCTGAGATAAGTCCCTTAAAGCATATATATATACGGACATCAGACTACAGGTAAATAACAAAAATACATGGTACAATAATACATACATATATGTATCGGCAAACAAGCATACAGTCCGCGTGGTAGTAAGCGTCACCTCAGCCTACAGACGCTCGGAATATCACAAGGATATCACTACCGCATTGCCAACCTTTCGAAGAAATAGGTGAGTGTCCCTCACTCTAACTAATGCAAACGACCTCTGAGTTCTACTTCATGTAAATAGAAAATAATATAATTTAGTTCTAGGCGGGAATCAAATGAATTCATTTCCCTGGGCGTACAAGGAGGGACACTACCATCATATTGTACAGGTGTATTAATGATGAAAACAGTGTATACATTTCAGTGTCTCTTGAGCTAATAATTAACAACTGAAGATAATTACTGACATTTATAAATGGAAGGCAAGGCTGTTGTTACAGTACATCGTAATATTTTAATTATATTAAATTATGATATAAAGTTACGAAAGGACTACATTTACCCCTCGAGTTCTTTCGTGTTCACTTTATATCTTTCCCGGGCTCAATTACAATACTTGACCGTTAGAACACCACTGTAAAATAAAGTCTATCCCGTTATGAAAAAGGCCTGAATAATCTCATAGTTTCAAACTTGTCAAATTTGAATTTATAATTTTTTTTTTCGCGCATCATTTTATCTCGGTGTTTGGATCAACTTATGAGATGTGTAAACTTATTAAAAAGATATGACGGGCCTAATGGTGCACATAGTTGTAATCCTATCACTATCATAAAAATTGTAGATATATAACATGTATACGTCTGAATTTCAACAACCGTGAGGTACAGGCTGAGAATAGAATCCCATATACCAGGTGCCGCAACAGGCGACTGAGGTACCAAAACCGATAGTTGGCGGTATACCTATCTGAAACAGCGTAGCCTTAATGCACAGGGTGGGGATGGGCAGCAGGATACCGATTGCGAAAGATGCGTTCTGCCTAAATGCTTACCTAGCACGGCAATTATGGGCAAATACCCCTTTTCTTGGGGAGTACAGTGGCTAATATGACTACAATAGTCATATTAGCCACTGTACTGTATTCCTCTTTAACCATTAAGAAATACAAACTACTCATAATACCAGCTAAATTTCCAATACCGATAACCCATCATCAATGGGGTCTTAGAATAATGACAAAAAGTTTGCACCATATAGGTTATTACCGCCATACATTTAATACAGTCTGATATAACAAGTTATGGCAAGTTCATCACCAGCATCCTGCGGTACTATTCAGATCGTCTCCCCACCATGTGAGTGGACGTCCTTCGCTAGGCTCGCCCGGTGCGTGGTCTCCGTGAAAGAATCTCACAGCTCCAACGTCCGTAGATTTTGCGTGCCGCATCCACTGCCACATCAATTTGCTAATTCGCTGCGCTGTGACGGTAACTTAGGTGATGATTACAAAATTCAATTAATAATTAATTCTCACAATATCTCATACATTGACCTAACTCCGAAATAAGTATGACAGCGTAAGTATAAGTATCCGCTTAAAGTACTTATGTTACGGACATAAGATAACAGAGAAATCACCCAGACATCAAACAAACACAAATATTCTTCATATAAATATCAGTCTAGTGTGGCTCGTCAAATTGTATTTATTTATTTGAATTAAAATTATTAGAAGAGTACATAATAATAAAATCCTCCCATTTATCTTTCTATGATATCGATCCGTTAATCGACTTGATTAATTATATAATGACCATACTCGGTGGACTAATTTGTAAATAGGTTTGCTTTTTTAAACACAGCCATAGCAAACCGTAATATAACAATAAAATTATTGTTATATAATCCTGTTAAGTGAAGTTCTTCAAAGATATGTATATTTAGGAGTTTAAAAAAGTGCAGTGAAATCATTGTACCCCGTTTAAGGGAAATTGTGCTGGCGGACGCATGTGAATCTTTACACATAGTTAATGTGCTGGAGAAATGAATAAAGCAAGTTTTTTTTACCATATGCACTAGATATATATTCATTTGATAAATAAACATACTTAAATGAAACATTTATTGTCTGTAGGCTTTAGTGATTATATTCTCTTTTGTCTCAAAGAACGAGCAATTAAAGGAATTCAACTACAGAATTCAATAAATTAAGTCTAATTTTGACCACTAGCTATCGGAAAATACCTGCATGTCACTCGGCCGATCTGTCCGCATACTTAATTAACCGCAAATCCCTGATTTATACCGCCAGTATCTCCTGTTCATTTGTCTGCCATCGCATTAAATCTTAACGATCGCCTCACCACTGCGAAACTAATGTTTTATATCGCTGACCTCCAATTATTTTGATTTAAATGCTGTAATAAAGTCATTTATGTAACATTATCTGAGTTGAGAGTTAGCGAGAGAAAAATAAAAGAAAATATATATTTTTTGAATTACATGAAATTATAAAATCAATTCTATACATCAAAATATATTTTACTTGAAAGTATCAATTAGCTCTCCAAGAAATTTGGATTTTTCGGTAGCTGGTTCTATTTTATTATATTAGTTCAACTGACTTGTTATTTTTTTATATTATAAAGTCAGCAAACAAGCATACGTTTTACGTACCACAAGCTACCAAGTAATTTCACTGACTCTCCCCCCTTCAAACCGGAACACAGTAATGCGAAAACTGCCATTTGTTGGTAGAAATAGATGAAATTGAGGTACTAATACAGACGACCTTTGCAATAAGTCTAAATCTAATAAATAGGTTCCGATTGCTCCTCACAACTCCTAGCACTTTCTTTCTTCTGAAATTTATATTGCCAATCCAAAAGGGGGACAGATCTGTCTTAAATGGCAGGATTGCACCGGATCCAGGCCGTATACAACCAGCATTGGATATTGTTATTGGTCAATAAATGAAAGGTCGAATGAATTCATTTATTTATTTACGTATACAGTACTTATAATAGTTTGAAAAACTCAGGATTGGTTCGAAATCAACTGGATCTGTGGTGTCAAACGACTATTTTTGCATCTGTGTGCCATTTTGCTGTGAAAACCGGAAATTTTTGTTTTCAAACTTATTTTTGAAATAATGCGCTATGATATGAATTATATATTAAGTATGGTAGAAGACTTAGGCAGCATGAGTACGTGTAAAAGCGTAGAATTGCGCTGGATCCAGACGCTTACAACCGGTCTTATTGGAAATATATTCGAAAGACTTTTGTTCGGTTCTAAGCGTCTAAGATTAATATGATGAAGCAGATAAACATATGACAAGTTGTATGACAGTTGGATTCAGTTGTAAACTTTTTATCAGACACTGATCATGTCTGTAAATCATTATTATTATTATACAGAGGTTTTATTAACATTAATTACTTGGTGTTAATAGGACCTTTATTTAAATTATTTTTTTTGTGGGTTCTTTAAAGTGGCTTAAGTAATGAAAGAAAAAAAGAGAAACATATATTGGCGTAACTAATGTAAAAAAATAATTAAAAATAAAATATTGATACAATAACATAGAAGAGACAATATATATAAAACAAAAAGAAAAAATATGTAACACAAGGCAAAGATAATAGATTACACAGAGTGCCATAGGCAAAGTAATAAACCTGTCTGGTAACGGCAGACTAGTTTAATGTAGGATTTATTAATATATGTTCGATGACTCTAATGATCTCGTAGGGTCATGAGGGTCATCAGTATTATGAATATAATAGATAAATATTAGTATTATTAATATAATAAATATTTTTTAATTCTTGACTATTCAAAAGTGCTTGTAATGGATCAACTTAAATAAAGTATTTGTTATAGTTGAGTTTGAGTTTGAAGTATATAGAAGTAGGTATCTACTCACGAGATGACATCACGGGACAAATTCTGGCCGAGTTAAACTTAGAATTTCTTGTCATTCAAGGTACTAAGCCTTGAGTCACGTCCTGTTTCAAACTGATTGCGTTACATATAATAATCAGGTTCCGTTGCATTCAGTCCCCCACATGAATGCATTCAAAAAAATGTATTCAAGTCGATCCACCGGTTTAGCTACAGTATAGAAAAATAACCTTGGTACCGACTGCAACGCCATCTGCCAGGCTGATTATTTTTATTTAAACCATCCAAGGGGCCACTTGAACGCTTATAAAAGAAACCATTTAGATCAGTACTGCCGTTCAGGAGGAGTTCAGTGACTTATCACTGTTTTACTGATTAGCTTTATTACTGTAGTTTTGTTAAAATTTATTAAGTACCGTGGATGTGAAGGAGTTTATAGATTTCGTCAAAATAACCTTACCTTTAGAAGTAGTAGTTCAGAGTAGGTACTCTGGAATACTATTACAAAACCACTGGAAGGATGGGCGTGCCTTTATGCGGTGTAAAAATATCCACCGGTGTCATATTTGTACCTTACTCCTTTTTTCTCTCTATTTTTATAAATATGGAGAAAAGCAAAATTATTTTAATCATTTAAAACTCTTTATGATAGGTCCAATGATCATGATCATCACCATTACAGCCATTAAAAGTCCACTACTGGACATAGGCCTCCTCATCACGCTTGCCGAGCGTAGCTTCTGCGACGCGGATACTGCTGCTCATTGCATGCCCTGTGCATTTAAGCTACACTGTTTTGGATCGATACCAACATCTGTCATTTCTGATACTTTAGTCGCCTTTTATGACTCCTGGTTCAGAGGGAGGTACTATTTCTAAAGGGTGCTGTTATAATAATCGAGTCCAATGATACGACGGCAATAACATTTAGTTAATATTTATATCTGCTATTGCGGTAGAAATAGAGGTCAAGTCACTGTCATCTATTTTAACCGCCAATTGGCAATTCTTTCTTAGCTGTGTGCCGGTTTAAAAGGTGAGAGGTACAGCGAAATTACTATGTAATGAGACATAATATCTTTAAGTCACAATGTTGGCAACGCGCTAGTGGTATTGCGAGCGTCTGCCGTGATGCTTACCATCAAGCGGATTGTACGCATACTAGTCGAAATGGTTTAATAAAAACGTACCACCTGCCACCAAACAGGCTTATAATCTTGAATAGTACAAACAAATTTAAAAGTCGCCTTTATCAAAGTTCGGCCGATTGTTTGAGCCTAATCCGACTTTATCATTGAGTGAAGACAAAGGCGGATTGGTCCAAGTCGCGCGGTATTCCTGCGCAGTGATTCACCGAGTGCATTCCCGGTAGCTATATTTATACCGCACTACCTTACGCTGTGAGGTGTTCGAGTATTTTGGTGACGGAATTTTGGCGTGAGAGGAGACCTTTGTCTCGTTCTATATTTAAGTAACATTTTAAAATTTGAAGTGAATATTGTTTTTACTTATTTGAATCGGAATATAATCACAATTTTAAAAGGTATATATATTTCGTTGACACTCGTAAGTTTTCAAAATGGCTTCTATTTTATTATCTTCATCATCACAGCAAGCATCAAATATCCACTGCTGGTAATAATTGCCACTCTGGGTAAGTGGTGACTTTCGCAGAGGGTAGCCTAGCGACGGGAATGTTGCTGCCCATCCCCACCCTGTTACATTTGAGCTACACTGCTTAGGACACCTGGTACAGAGGGAAGTAAACTCTGCCGGTACTACACAGCTCGTTCAATTAATTTTAATTTAAGTTTAATCGTGTTTAATTTATCAAACATCGTGTTTCTATTCTTTAGGGGATTCTTCGAGTGACAGGCGTGTGGTATTCACCCTAACGGAATGATTTAGTTTACGCTTTAAAAAAAATTTTTTTTTTGGTACACAACTATATCTTTATAAGATGTGTATAAAATAAAAAAGATTTTAGATCACGCTAGTCCGATTGGTTGAGATTCGGCTCGGAACTTAGAACTTCGTGGCCGACAATTATATGCTCTACGTTAAATACGGTCAAATGGAATATAAGGTTAAAGAAAAGAATACAGTCAGAGGTAGCAGTAGTATTTTCCATATGGAATCTAACCGGTGCCTTGTCCTTTCACTCGGTTTTTTAGTGTGAAATACTGCACCACTCTATTGAGAACACCCAGTTTCTTGGAACCGAATCATCATCATCATATCAGTCTTTGGAAGTTCACTGCTGAACATAGATAGGCCTTCCCAAAAAAAGGAGATTTTTGCTCATAATGGCCGCGCTGGGCAAGCATGTTGGCAATCGTAGAATGCAGCTTTCACGACGGGGATGCAGCTGCCATTCCCTGCCCTGTGCATTTGAGATACACAGTTTCGGTTAGATATACCACTATCTATCGGTTCTGGTACCTCAGGCGCCACTTACACGAGGTACATGGAGAGGTACTATTCTACTTTGCCGGTACCTCACGACTGAGTGAATAGCAATAAAAATATAATTTGACAAACACCGTTCGTAGCGCGTTCGATCCGATTTGGAACAACGTGACTTGTCCACGATGCATTCACTAATACGTTCCAGATAAATCGCAATATGCACGAGGGCTATTCATACGCTCACGTTGCTTATCCAGATATTTCTGGTGTTGAGGATTTTCATTCCACCGATACAGGATCGGTTTCAATTATATTGTTTGTGTTTGAATTTCTCGCCATTTACAAATCTACTGATGAAGTTTAATTTCGTTTATTATCTACTCGCAATGGCTAATGTTAAAAAAATCTAAATATAAATAACTTTTGGGGAGCAACGGTTGCCGAAAGTTTACCGAAACGTCCATCAAAAATTGTTAAAAGTTGAAAATACCGCGTTATATAGCCATGTTAAAAAAATGTTATATTGTCTAATAGCGCATTTGGTAATAATCTCTTATGCAACAAGTGATGTGACTTCGGTCATCACTCAGGACAACTATTCGGTTTGCGCTGTGTCTATGTGTTAAATATGTATAAATATTTTAATGTAAATATGTAATTATATTTGTGTGAACTACACTGTACCGATAGATATTGCGACATCCGGTTCCGGTACCTTAATCACCCGGTACATTTCTTGGTTACAGGGGGAGGTTTTCTACACTGTAGATACCCGAGACAGCTGGACACTATATTAACAATAATTGATAACTTTTCTTGAGAACTGTTGGTGATTAATGACACCACGGGCTCGAGATCTTCTAAAAGTCGGCCTACTATTTTTATTGCCAAACCGTAGTGTTTGTATTGCCGTATTTCGGCTTGAAGGGTGAGAGAAGCAGTGACATTACGGGGTTATGTGACGAAATATTCCCAATTTATGATGTTGGTAACGCGCGTACAGTACAGTAACGTTTACTATCAATCATAATACACATATACATGTTTGTCGACTTATTCGAGAGCGGTATTTCAGTCTGCCGGTACCTCAAGGTATTACAATTTCTAATAGTACAATGCGTATATACCAATGTCTGGGCCTGGATCTGGAGCTGGAGTAACCTCACGCACTATTCAGTGGAGCAGCGTGTGACGAAAGACCGCCACATTCCGCGGCCCAAACAATCCCACAAAAATAGCCCGCGTGACACGCATCTCGCATTCCACGCATTTTTCGTGGTAGCAAGCTTTTCGCTACGCACTGTCCGCCTTGCGGCTCTAACCGGCGGCTAGGGCTGTGGCACCTTGGCATTCTTTAGAGTAACGTTTCAAATGACCCCAATGGGGCATCAGGGTCGCTGGTTAAAAGTTGTGTAGTGGTATATGTTCTATCCTCTTGGAATACTTGATTTATGTTAATTTACATTAAGAGCTACTAAATATATTTGTTCGTATGTAAGGCGAATTTGTTTATTTCTAGATTAGTGCTTTCATGAAGACAGATTTAAAAGGTACTAGCGATGCGCCCGGGGTTCGCACGGGAGCAATAAGAATAAAACATAGTTATTAATAATAAGGTGCCTATAAGAACAGGCTTGACCTAGTTTAGGTACCTAAGTATCAAAATGTATCTTAGTTTAAGTTACCTTTTGTTGTTGAATAAAGTTATTATTATTATTATTATTATGGTTATCCCTAAGAGCAGACTTATGCATATGATCTTTTTATAGACCGATACGTCGATACCGCGGTACATTATTTTGATCTATTTAATCGGATTTAGCCAGCGTACGCAATGTAAGCGCAGAAAAATGTACGTATTTACGATATCACATTAGAAAACTCCAAAAATTTTATCAGTACGAGTATTTGTTTATGATAATGCATAACCGAAAAAAACCGCATTATCATTTTATGCATAATTTTATTTATGATAGTATTATTTCACTAAAAGCACTGTTCCGTTTATTTATACTATTAAAAAGTATAATATTTTTTAAGAATATTTAAATTAGTATCTTTTTGTATGTGAAATGATGTGCACCAGTTTTAGTGGCACTGGATTTCCTACTTATAATTCCGCATCTAATAACAGGGACAGAGTTGTGGGTGGACTAAAGATTAAAACTAATATAAAAAACCGATAACAGTGTGATATAATATAACGGTAAAATAGTTGATAAGGTAAATTGATTGAATTACGAATCTATTGTTATTTATCTAATACAAGAAGTGCCCCGCGGTTTTAAACATATTTGCATACTACCTTTGAACCCCCCTTAATATTGAACACGACTTTTGCGACTTTAATGAAGAACCTTCATACTGACTCCTTAGGGGGCGAATTTTCAAAAATCCTTTCTTATTGCTCCCCTGCGTTATAAAAGGAACCCCTGTGCAAAATTTCAAGTTTCCAGTCTTTATTGTATCTGCGCTGAAATGTCAGTCAGTATTCTTCTCTTTTTATATATACAGATTTACTAAATAAATCTATTTGTCTCCGGTTTTAGGTGGGACAGGCTAGAGCTAGATCTTTTATAATAATTATCCCATGACTTTTATCATATAGTTAATATGAGACGCCCTCTGTAGGACTTATGCCAAGAGATTACAATAAAGACCAGTCAAAACTCCTTGTGGCTCTTTATGGTCTCTATTTGAAAACTTTACTTTTTAGGTTCTGGAATGGAGACCACGCACCGGCAAGCGCAGCTTATAGCGTCCACCCGCAAGATGGACAGACGATCTGACTAAAATCGCATGATCGTGCTGGACACAAGCCGCATACAACCGGTCTTATTGAAAATTACTTGGAGATTCCTATGTCCAGTCGTGGACGTCTTAAGGCTTAAGGCTGATGATGTTGATTTATTATAACAAACAGTATTCGTTAATGGTGAGAATTTAGAGAATAACTAATAAACACAAATGTTTGTTTTCGATTAAACCCACGATCTCTGGATTTTAAGACATACACTACCAAATGCGGCATAGGGCTCGTCATGCCTGGTCAAAGTTGCACCCGGGCAAACTCCCTATATAAAAATGTCTAGAAAACTTTCAGCCTCTCCCGGTGACCTGATGTTTTGAATTCTTTAGGTGTACATAATGGATCTATTTTTGATTTGTTTTCATTGCACGGTCGCCCCAAGGGTATCTCGGAAATAAAAATAGTATCAAACAAACAGAGTGAAAACATAATTTTTCACACGTACAAAGTTGTTTACAGATGCCGACAATTTATCGTCCTATTAGAGTAAAATAGATGCATTTTATGTTGCGCAGTTTGTTCAGGAATGTGAAATTGGACGATTATTGGGAGAGAAATGGTATAACATACTCTTGAAATTCCAACACCTGTGATTTAATGTGATATTCAATCCAAATGTTATCTTAGATAATACAGGTTGTAAATTGTTACAACTTGTATGATCCAATTTATATTAGAATTGTACCTTCGGACAGCATTGGCAATCGCAGAATTCTGCTGCTGCCCACACCTGTTTTGCGAGGCGATTATGGACAGAAATGCTGTTCCAGACAATCCGTCATCCGTTGGTTCCAATAACTCAGTTGTCTTTTCTCGTAAAATAAAGATCAGGTTCAGAAAGATGATCTTTTCTGCACCTGGTCTTTATTTCACTTTGCTAGTACTTCATAAGGGGAGTATATCAAATGTCGCTTTGCGGCGTGGAAACCTGCAGCATTTTCTGAATAAGAATATGGTTTCGGTGATCGTTATCGGAGCCTAACACTACACTCGTTATCGCAAAGATGCAATGCCACGTCAACCTTATGCCATTTCACTCTCAAACTCTCGCGCTTCAAACAGAAACACATTAAAGCGAATCACCATCAGTGTCATAACAGCCATTGAAAGTCCACTACTGGACATATGCCTTCCTAAAAAAAGGTAGGTTTTGCCAATCGCAGAGTGCAGTCTTACCGACAGGGATGCTGCTGCCAAGCCCCGCCCTCTGAATTTGAACCACATTATTTTGGATGGATACAGCATCATCTGTCGAGTCTGGTACCTTAGTTGCCTATAACTCCTGGTAAAGGTACCACCTGTACTTTTCTACTCTGTCGGTAATTTACGGCAATGCAGAGACTGTTTGATAAATAAGTCTAAGATCTTGCGTACCACAGGAGTTGGTGATCGGGACTGTAAAGATCTCAAATAGAGTGCATCAAGAAACGCAGACATATGGTGAACAGGCAATCGATTAAAGCTGGTAGATCACGCTGGTTGTTTCTAACCAGTATTTGTTGAATTTTTTTTGGCGGGGCATACATCTAATAGAGGACAAGCAAACAATATTATTACAGTCATGGATGGTAATCACTACCTCAGGGGAATGACAGCGTTTGGTTTATACCATTGTGGTACCGATCAGGCATACAGCCCGCCTGTTGGTAAATGGTTACGCCAGTTTGTTACTATGGGTCTGATAGCGCATTCGGTAGCGAGCTTATCTTAAACGCCAAGGGTCTTAGGATCGATCCCCACTCAGGTCAAATATATGTATGATAAACATTTGAGTTCTGTCTGGTGTTTACTATGTATCTTAGTGTTATATTTGTGATTTATCTGTTGTCTAAAGTCCGTAACACAAGTGTTTGAAGCGAACTTGTCTCGGAGACAGATTAATTTATGAGATGTATGTGATTATACTCATATATCTCAAAATATCTTATACACTACCATTCATTATGTAGCCACGACCCAATATAAGCCACTACCATTTGTGCCAATTGATGCTTGTCGAGTCGATGAGCATGCAGACGCTAACTCACAGGTTTATGGCAATTACTCAAGGGCACTAACAGCTAAAACCACTTGGTATGTACTGTAAATATTTATAGAAAAGCAGCGGGTGGGCTGGTCAGTAAATAAGATATTTTAGTAAATATTTTCCCCATCAGCCGGTACTAATGTAGATTCTTCATCATGGTCAAGGTTCTTTTATTTCGGGCGGCTGGTTCTTGTCGGTGTTCCGCATAATTTACGGGACTCGCAATAAATTTCTCACAGTTCATTTTTCTTATTTTAGCTAAAACTACCGTTAAAACAGCGTTTGGATTCATACACCATAGGCATTAATCTGAATTTTATGAATAAAAACAGAGCATTTTTTGTAGTAGATCAGGCATATAAAGTCCACTGCTGGACATAGGCCTTCCCAAAGGTGGAGCTTCGACCATAATTGCCCCGTTAAGCAGGCTTGGTAGCAATGGCTCTCTTGTTCGATTTGAGCTGTACGTTTCAGGTGGATATACATGTGGATATCTTTTGGTTCCGTAGTGAAAAGTAAAAATAAAAATTTACCTATAAATAATTGGCGCGCTGTAAAAGCATGGCGTCAATCAACGAACCTTAGCGACGTAAATGCTGCAGCCCATATCCGGGTAGCCGCATTTGAGCTATATCGCTTTGGATGGATATACCGGCATCTGTCGGTTCTGGTACCTTGGTCGCCTTTTACGTCATCAGGATACAGGGAAGTATTATTCCATTTATTATATAAAACAATAAATACAGAAAGATATTGCATAAACCTAAAATGAAAAGATTTTATAGAACCAGCAAAAAAGTTAGCATGTTACTCCGTCGTCTGATGCAAGTTTAAAGCTGCTAATAAAACCCTAGTTGTAGATTAATGATATTATTAATAATAAAAATATTGATAATATCAGTATTGACATCAGCAATATTGAAATATAGATGTATGCCGAACTAATCTCCAAGCTAAGATCCGACGAGCCCAAGCAATTGCCCATAATTGCCACACTGGGCAGGCGCGGTGGCAATTGCATATTGTTTGTTGCATTTGAGCTACACTGTTTTAGATGGATGTATATGTCGGTTCCGGTACCTCAATCGCCTCATACGATACATAGTGCAGAGGAAGGTACTATTTTACTGTGCGGGTACCACATGGCTACTAATTTTATGCATTGTTAATTATGAAAGTTTAATGTTATATTGTATATAAAGTGTGTAGATGTTTTTATTATGTTTAATGCCACACTATCATATTAGGTTTAGCCTGTAAGGATAGCTGTTAAGATTGATAAATAAATAAACAAATATTTAAATACCGTACAATGTAAACAGTCGAGAGATTCTGAACCGTACCTAGTGCTTACAAAGAAGTGCAAGTAATGTTTGGTAGATTATAATCTATCGCATTAAAATTGTTATATCACCATCTACGTATATATAAACATATACGTATATAGATATATGTATAGTACATATACGTATATAGATATATGTATAATATATATATATATATATTCGCGTATTATAGTTTATTATCACTTTATTGGGTAAGTTAATATTAAAAAATAACATTGATATGTATGAAACCGCTGATCTCAGCTATATACAAATAAACTATATTTGAGTTAATGATATATTCAAGCCGTAAGCCCTCAACATTCCTGACCGTGAACCCGACATTGAAAATAAGCAGGATAGTAACACCTTCCTAAAGCACATGTAAATAGACACATTTATATCTAGTTATTTTCGTTTCGCGCTCGCTTAGAGGAAACATTCGAAACGCTTATTAAATAATAAAAAAAGCGTTATTCTAAAATTTTGGGAGGACAGCGCATCGGTGAAACATTTGGCATGGTGGCAAGGACGCACCGACTTACAAATTGCACAATACTGACATGTGAAATGCTATTTGTTTTTGATTTTATCTTATAATAACCAAAATAAACCACTTGTATGTCAAATGAAGTGTTTTTTAATGTCCAGCCTGGATTGTTGGAACACGCGCAATAAATGTTGATTAATTTAACAACGCATTTAGTTGTGAATTTATTTTTTATGTACAAATGTTACTGATGTCACCTGATGAAAAAATAGAATATACACGTAATATTTAACGTAACTTTTATTTAATAAAATTTACAGATTAAATAACTGTTAACTGTATTTAATATCGAAATTTATTTATCCTACTAATATTTACGATTTTTCGTCAAATATATTTAAACAATATAATTATTAATTATGCACGTAAATCTTCTCGACAGATACTCCAGCCGTTGGTGAAAACTCATTAGTCCATTGGTGAACGTATGTCCTACGGGGTCTTTCACTAACCAATCCATTATTCTAAGGCCATGTTCTGCGTTTACCAAACTGGAATAGAAATATCCGTAAAATAATCAAAACTGTCGACATAGTCCAGCATATTAGCAAGTTGAACTAGCAATGGGCAGGGCACATAGCACCTAAAACCGACGGGGCTGTATTGTTAGATAGGTGATACTCATGCATACCTTATGTGTAAGTCGTTGGGACAAAATACATTATATATCGAGAAGCGCAGCGCAGGAATTTCACCTACAAAATGGACGGATGGTCTGACTGGAACCGCATAACAGGGAGAAGCAGGTCGCATACAAAGAGGATTCGCATACATTGGGGAGGCCAATGTATTTAGCAAAAGGGACTTCCAACTGCTTATGATGATGATGTCATGATTGTAGCTGATGATACTTACTTCGGTATGGTGGTGTGAGTTTCTGTATCATCAAAGCGGCTGTAGAACGTCCACACACATAGGCCTCACTAAGAGAGGGAGGATCTCGCTAATAACTGCCGCGATGGACAGGCGTGGCGGCAATTACAGAGCGTAACTTCGCGACGGGAATGCTGATTATCCTCGCCTTGATGCATTTGTGCTACGCTATTTCTTGTGGACATACCCTCATCTGTTAGTTTTGGTAACTCAATCGCCTCTTACGGTGATAGATCTGGCTTTTTATTATTCTCTATAGAATCAGCACGATATTTGCGCAGTTCAGCTGTTAGGACATACACTCCTTGCCATAATATTTTGCTATGTTTGCCACAGTTGAGATATAAAATAAAGGCCTCACAGACGAGTCGGGCGGAGAGTTAGTATGAGGTAAAATACAGTAATACATAAGAATGTACTCTGCTCATCTATCACGAATTATCAGTAAGCAATATCTTCTCCAACATACTTGTAAACGAAACTTGCCAAAAACTAAACAAATTAACATGAAAATAAATTATATCCAGTCACGAATAATCCACAGAGACAGTACCCGCGAATATCTCAAGCATGACCTCTAAAATTGTTTTTATTGCCCACCGAGATTTAATCCCCAAAGTTTGGCAACCAGTGGCGGCTATAAACTACATAGTATTAGAATTAGAATCAATTATTTCGCCAAATCCCTTCAACTCAACACTATATTCTATTTAAATATACCAATTTCAAGCACTTTTGAAATGTTAAAGGTATATTGTGTATGTAAAAACCCGAAATTACGGACAATCCTAGAATTTACAGGTTCAATCTAGGATTTACCAACACATAAAGTTTAACGTTTGATATACTTAAAGAGAGATATTTATTTCGGGCTTTTTACAGTAGAATTTCTGTCACGGTTCCAGCGCTGTGGACCTCCGGTGGTCCCACGCGTGCTATTCGTTGCAGATAGCATTCACTCGCTAACGCGACTTCAGCTTGCTGGTCGGCTTTACCGGTCATTTTTGGCCACCGCTGTGAGCCGCGGGCATGCCTCCTGCTCCTCATGCGGCGATTCCCTTCTGTAACTTTTTTAAAATTTATTCATTGATTTTCCAACACTCTCATACAATTCATCTGTTAAGGTAATTTTGCTCTTTGTGTAGCAAATAATTACAGTAGAATACATCATGCGTTATGTACTTGTAAATAACAGCAAAATATATATACAGTAAAACCCACTTAAGACGAATTTTCAGGGTCCCTACCAAAAACGCGTCTTAAACGAGAAAGCGTATTATGGTAAAAAAAGGGTAAAAAACGTACTACATATTATTGTTATATGCACATGTATTTTGTTGTTATTTTGGTACGTTGAATAGGTATTAAAAACGTTTCAAAATGCTTAGTGTAATTATAATTATATTATTTAAAATAATAACTTATTTTGGTTCGGCTGAAAGATTTTGCAAAGCAATTGTAAGATTTTCAACATAAATAAAATGTATGACCTTTATAATGCCCCGATCCATCGGTTGTAATTTACTTGTCACATTTGGAGGTAAATAAACAAGCTTGATATTCTTGAGTTCAACGCCTTTACTTTTCTTACCCATCAGAGTTGGCGCAGGCCAGGACAGTCAGTCTGTCTGTCTTTACGTACTTTACCACCATGACAAGTTTCTCCCTCGAAAACATACAATTTATCTGTCATCAATTTAAAAAATAAATTAAAATAAATTTGCGTTGAAAATGTCTTGCGGTTCGTAATTGCGCCTCTGGGGCCTCAGGGGCGTTAGAGCGCACTCAGTTGTATTAAATTATTAAATTTTAATAATATAAAAATATAATATGAAAATATGTCTTAAATTGTAGGAACTGGCGTTAAAGTGACGTATTATCCGAGAAATCGTATTTAAGCGTAATTGTCTTAAACGGGTTACTGTATATATAAATACTTGTTTCTTTTAATATTTCTAACATTTACTATCATAATTCGCTCATTTGAAAGTATAACGACAGAACACAAATCAATCAAAATTTAAAAATAGAATCTATACTGACTACTCGTGAGTGTTCTTTTTAGAACTTCCATTACTTTAAAGTTGTGTCGATGTTTTTGCAAAAGAACGATAGTTTAGTAAACCTTAGGTTCTACTGTTTTTAATAGATTAAAACATCTATACTAATATTATAAATCTGAAAAGATGGTTTAAATGCGTTGATCTCAGGAACCAAATAGTCTAATTGTCAAAGAAGGCTTATATAAAGAAGGATTATATAACATTACGCTTAGCTTAATAACAGCGTAGGTTTGTTCCACAACTGAACGCGAGTGAAACTGTGCTGCTAGTTGATAATAATATTTGTAGGATGTAAGATAAATAATTGTGTCGACTTACTCGTACATGCAAACTGCGTGAATACATAAATACAAGCGTGACGGGTTTATGTGCTAACTCTCTAGAATGGGTGTTTGTGTCTGCCTCTCAAAGGTCATTTAATTCTAAATCGACCAGTGTTCAGAGATATGCCTTGTTGTGGCTTTCTTCGCATCGTTAAATACGATTCTAAACTTCTAGCGCAATAGCGCATTCCTTAGCGTTCATATCTTGTTCTCCAAGGTTCGTGGGTTCAATCCCCACCCAAGACAAATATTTGCATACATTGTGATTATTCTGTATCTGGGTGTTTAATATATGTAATTGAGTATTATATTTGTGATGTCCGACGAAATAACTCTGAGTCAAATCAATGTATTAGATGTTGTGTTAATTTATTATTATATATATTTCCAAACTAAGTACATAAAACAAGCAGATATTTTGTTTTTACGAAGTTGGACGTGGGAATTGCAAATGAAGAATCTGATATTCTTTCAGCAACTAATTTAACAGGTTGTTTGGGAACTATATATCCCATCGTCCCATGGCATGCAATGCATTTGAGATACTCTCTACGCCATCTGTCGGTTCCGGTACTTCAGTCGCCTCTTACGACACCTGGTAACACTGTTCTACTCTGCCGGTACCTCACTATTAAACGGCTAAAAATAAATATAATCTATTCTATACATACTTTTATCTAGAATTTGCCATGGAGGTCCGGCAAAGTAAATCTGACGACACTGATTGGATTGGACAAAAGTACGGGGGAGTCACCGAAAAATAATCAACTAATATAATTACATCACCTGAGGTAGACCTCTCTTACAAACCTTACGCTCAATCGCTTTGAGGGAGTTAATAAAATTACTGGCTAAATGTGACATAAGACAGTTCACAGGGTTGGCGACACGTTAGTGATATCCTTCCAACAGTAGCGTATATAGGTTGCGATCACGTTTACTATCAAGCGGACCGTATGCTCTTTGCTGACTTCATAGTATAAAAAATAGCTAGGCGGAACAACGTATAAAAAATACTTTAGTTTGAATTGAACGCTCGGTAGTGACGTACGTATGCAGTTCGAACCGGAAATAAAATGCACACCGTTGAAGAAATGCTCGGTGGGCATTTTATTACAATTCAGGGATTTTTGTCGATTGGAGACCAACGTCCCTCGTTTGCGCAGAAACTTCCACTTAGTTATAGAAGTAGGTGTCAATTGCAGATGACCTTTGTAAGAGAACCAGGTTATATAAAAGGTAAACGCGAAGTATAAAAACATTTATAGATTTAAAACACTAAAATACTACTCAGTGTCCTTCGGTGACATTCCAAAAAGATACTAAAAAATGTTGAAGACAGATAGTAAAAATAAAAACAAAACATTATAATTCTTGTACGTATATTAAACAAACTAGTGAAAGACATTTATTACAACTAACAATCAGTTTAATAACAATATTTTAGCGAAAGATAAAAAAATAATAAAACAATTTCACATAACTAATTAAATTAATCGTCATTATTTTGTTTTTCAGCGGAAACTACGCAGCATATAGACCTCCCACTTCGTCACATGACATGAAATGACGCAATAAAGGTCCGTTCACATTGGCGGACTCATAAATTTCGTTACGGTGCTCTTTAGAGATCATTGCTCCGCAGACGTCCGAGTCGCAGTATTTGATTTACACGTTGCTGGCTGCATTATTATATTTACTGTGTTAATATAGTATGCGTAAACTCTGATATATGGGACGTTGATCAGAGCCGACATTTACTGCTCTTTACTGAACTAAACTATTCGTATCGTGCGCGACTGATTCGAAGAAATATCTGATAATAAAACCACGAGTTGCACTCAGGATACACAGTAATAAATTTGAACAGATTTAAATGCTTAAAGAACAGAATTAAATGCTTAAGAATTATCACTTCCAAAATAATTAATTGACATTGTAATGTCTTGATTTGGCCGTAATTAGTATATAAAGACGATAGCTAGTTTCCTTTTCTCTCTGTTGATTAATTGAGAGGCCCAATCTATACTATATATACTATAATATAATAAATCGGAAGATTTTGTTTGTTTGTTTAAACGCGCTAATCTCAGGATCTACTAGTTCGATTTGAATAATCCTTTTTTTGTTGGATAGTCCATTTACAGAGAAAGGCTTTAAACTATATAACATCACGCTGAGACCAATAGGAGCGAAGCGTCAGTGAGAAATGTTGCAAAAACGGGGAAAAGGCTACTATACCTTGAATGATTGAACGGAACCATTTCCATTCACTTTCAGACAGTGTGTAATCTCATCAACAACTACGCAATCGCGGGCTCGCCTACAAACGGGTGAACGAAAAAATTGGCAGAAACATTTACGCGTCAAAAATAAAAATAGCTGTGTCCGCCGCAAAAACAGGTGCCCTGGGATACGTAGGTGGCTCGTTTCCACTGACCGGACGATTGGCGTCATGTGAACTGCTGGAACTACGTCATTGCACAATAAACAAACTGTTACTGGGACGTGTTTAAAATTTCATGTTTCCATTGATCAATATTGTTTTTCACTCGTGATTTCAAGCAGGATAAAAAATAAGTTTCTGACAATAACATTTTGAGTTACGTAACGTACCGGCAGAGTAAAATAGTACCTCCTCCTATACCAGGTGTTGTAAGAGGCGACTATGGTACCAGAACCACAGCTGACAGCATATCCATCCGCAGCTACGCTGAGCTAAAATGCACAGGGCGGCAGCAGCATCCCCATCGCAAAGCTGCGCTCTGCGATTGATAACACGCTTGCTTAACACAGTAATAATGGGGAAAATCCCCCTTTCTTAGGGAGACCTATGTCCAGCCGTGGACTTTCAATGGCTGATATGATGAACGGTTGTGTATGTTTCTGAGCATTACTGAAACAAATTTGTGCTAGTCTCTTCTAGATTTATGTATCACGGATTCGACTATGAGGAATACCGGATAGCTTACAATCACCTATTATATGTTGCCTTTATTAGTTTTGATGTGAAGTAAATGAAATTGAGATTTTTTAGAGGTCGCTAGAAACGACTGCGCAGAAGACAGCAATCATATACTTCTGGAATATATGAATTCTCAGTAGTTGTTTAAAATAGTAGTAGACCGATATTATTTGGATATACAATGAGCAAGTCCATTGATTCTCAGTATAAGATTTACAAAATTTGAGGAAATTTAAGTAAAATTGATTAGATAATTATTCAAACGCTAATATCTCTAGGAATAATATCTCTCGCTAAGAACTCTTTTTTTTACCTATGACTATAAATAGAAACTCTCGGAAGCTCTTTAGGATGTTTTAATGAAAACGTCAACACTTATCTTGCCGTGCCGTGTGTGCCTGTGAAGCCGCGAGCCGTATTCTATCCAACGAAAGCTGACGTCCAGAGTATGTTTGCGTCCGAAAACAATATCTCACATGAATGAAAACAACTTACATCACCGCTGACTAATATTACGCGACTCGCAAATTACACAGCTCTGTTTATTAGCATTATGATTGACGTTAAAACGTTTGTGATAGCTGACGCTTATAGAAATATTCAAACGACGCTATTTGCTGATGATCTGTTGGTGATTTGTGTCTGTAGTAATGAAGGGCCGGCGAACGCGTGAAGTCCCTGCCCCTACGAGCGATAACCGACAGCCCTAGGGCTGTTGGGCTCAATCTGTCCGTCCTCTTTTGCTACAATTCATAGTAAATTCTACCCCAACGATGGCGGCCGAGCCTAGGTCGAGCCTCTAGAGGTGCCCTCGGACGCGCCGTCGGTCCCGCTCAAATCTCGCGAGCCATTGCGGGCGCGACCGCGCTAAACGCGCGGTCGCGGCCGCGGGGCACGCAGGATGAATACGGGCATCGGACCTCTCATCTATGAGAGGCCCCGCCCTCTTTTTTCGGTGGCGCTGGAATTGACGCCTGAGTCGTCCAGCACTAGGTTCGTCCGAAAAAAAAAAAAAAAAAGTAATGAAGGAGCAACAATGTTGTGGTCGATAAAACAAACATTTCTCAAAAAACCAACAAATCCTCTATGACGATTGGAATCGGCCTGCGTTGTCTCAAAACGCCTGCAATACCGGGAGTATATAAGTATACGCGCTTTGTCAATTGGAAATCTGTTTACCAACCTCATTACAAAGGCGAGAGTAATGTACCAATGCAGATGACATTGGTACTTTACTATTTACCTGTAAATACCTATAACTAGAGTATTCGTATTACTGTGTTCTCATTACGGAGGGTGAGAGTGAGGAGAGAGTAATGTGATATACCATCTTCAAGTCAGAATGCTGGTAACGAGCTGATGCTATCCTAGGCTTTAGACTTGTGATGACGCTTAATATCACCTGGAACATATGCTTGTTTGTCGACTTAGTCATATAAAATAAAATATTCCAAGGTATGTGGGTGTACTCTATAGACAGTCAGCCATGTCGACATGGACTGTCCTAAGCTGACAGCATATAGGGCGCGATACATCAGCTCTTCGGAGTTATTTCGAGAAGCGACCAGCAACTATAAAGGGTTGCTACGTTTACGGTTTCCTAGAGGAACGAGGCCAAGAAGGTTGCAGACTTCAAATTGGCACATACCGGATAGGATATTGTTAAGGTGTCAGCAGTTAAATAGTACCTCCCTATGCTGTAGGTGCTACAAATGTTACTGCGTAGAAATAGGTAGCAGCATTCTCGTCGCTAAGCTACGCGATTGTTACTATATCCAAGCGTGACATTATGGCCAGAATATACGCCAAAAAAGTGGTAAATGAACCTTTGTTTAGGCCTTATTAATAGTAAAAAAGACCTCTTACAAGACCTCTTACAAAGGTTGTCTGATATCTCTATCTCACCTGTTACCTACCGTTAAACAACAGTGTTTTCAGCATTGCGAACACTGCTATTTGGTGGTAGAATGATTATACAATTAGTTGACAAGGGAAGAGATACGATAGTGATATCTGTGTGATGGCACGAGCGTCTATAGGCTGCGGTCACGTTCACATTCAACGCTACGAAGTAATCATTTTTATATATTTACTTTTACCCCATTTATCATCATAGTACCGGTAAATATCTACTGTTGGACATAGGCCTTGCAAAGAGAAATGAGATTTAGCTGAAAGTAGTAAAGCATATATTGGTAACGGAAATGCTAATGTCCATCTCTACCCTGTTACATTAAGCTACGTTTTTTCGGGTGGATACATCGGGCCATCTGCAGGCTTCACTACCTCAGACGCCCATTACGACGCCTGATACTATTCTACTCTACAGATACCCCACGACCCCTTAAACATACTATACACAATTTCATCGATCAATTCGAAACAGGTATTGTTATTTTTGTATGTATAATTAAAATTTAGGAATTATTTCATTACTATTATGTATCGCAATTGATTAAATAATATACAAAAACAAAAACAACAATACATTTTGTAAAATATTTAAAATAGTCAAAGTAAATTAAAAAATAAATTGTTTGATTAATATATTATGTTTCGCAAAAGCTGTTCCATTTCTTAAGCTCATTGTTTACTTGTTCATTATCAACATTATCAATCAGCCGTAGAACGTCTACTGCTGGTCATAGGCCTCCCCAAGTGATTTCTAATAGAACCGGTCTAATATGATCTGTCAGTCAGATCATGCGGTTTTTGGTCAGATCGTCTGTCCACCTTGTCGTTGAGCTTCGTTCCTCCGTTTGCTGGTACGTGTTCTTCAATATAGAACTTTACAACTCCATCGGTTTTGCGTACTAGATGACCAGCCCACTCAACTTCATAAACCTCCATAATGTTTACAACTGGTTCTGTTACAGATTTCCTCATTCCTGGTTCGATCTCGCAAAGAGACTTAGCACTGCATTCTCCATACCTCGTTTGGCTATATTAAGATAAAAAAGAAAACAGTCGTTTTTTTAATACTAGCTGTGACCGCGACTTCGTCCGCATTTTTACAAAATTTTTCCGTAACTTCAATCGTTAAGTAGCGCACGGAACGAAAGCTCTCAAAACGTATATTATGCACCCGTTTTTGCCACATTTTTGATTGTTGCTTCGCTCCTATTAGTCGCGGCGTGATGTGATGTTATATAGTCTAAGTTACTCCATACTTTATCAGTCATCTGCCAGTGGAAGTCCTATCAAAAAGGACAGACAGACAGACAAACATTTAAAAAAAATGTTGTTTTTCTATATTTATTTAATTTTGTTATAGTAAAGTATACACGGTATGTGAACTAACTAAAATATGCGTTTAGTAAAAAGCAGTTAATTTAATTTTACAAACAGACAGTCCAATTTTTTTTGTATGTATTCATTCACCTGCAACTCCTTATAGTATCAACTGTCTGATAGTGAAAGTCACAGTGAATTTATCCAAAACCAGATATATATTTTATTCTTATATTTAATCTATTGAATATATAAAAACACTTGTAGTACATACTAGGTATTTATTTTGATATCGAGAAAATTAATTTAATTTACGCGCATTTTTTTGAAATATTTCTGATTTCCTATTATTTAGATATATACATATACATTAGTTATATAAATTTATTTCTCAGAAAACTATTCCGTCCACCTAACGCCATCTTTAGGACTCGCTGAAAAATAAAGCTGCGTTTGTTTATTCTTGCTCCGCTGTAACAGATGAAACGTTATGTACGTTAGAGCTCATAGATGGCGCTGTTCAGAAAACAAAATATTGTATTAGTACACAATTTATTTTAAATTTTTAATGAAATCTCAAAAGTCAGAGAACTAATACATGCCTTCAAACCTTTGCGTAACCTAATTGAAACCTCGATGCTTGTAAAGATATTCAAAGCGCTTTGTTAATCCGCTATCGCCTATGTGATCTGTGGAGGGACGTGGGTACATTATAAATGGGGAAAGGGCACAACGAGCATTTATACATGAACAGATATGAATATCTTAGACGAGTCGAATAAGTATATTCGACAAAATTAAATAATAGAGGAATAAAAAACATGTAACATTTAAGTGAACATGTTAACCAAAAAAATGTTTGTTATCGATGAGGGTCGAAACCACGACCCAAGAGTACCGAGATAAGACGATGTAAATAATGCTATTTCAAACATCATAAAATGGTTTATTGTTAATGATTTACTTTTAAAGGAAAAATAAGACAAAATGATGGAATTTCATAACCCTGAAGGTCATCAAAGTCATCGGTCAATTGAGTAACACTTCACACACAATATCTCCGACTTTGAATTCACTCCAAGATAAGTCGCTTAAATCATTTGTGTTACAGACATCAGACAACAGAGGAATCACAAATATAATACTTAAATACATATATTCTACATCCAGACATAAAACAAATGGAGTCAGATCAATATATGCCATGTTATGGAATTTATTATATATGCATTGCATGGTAGTGATCATGGTAGTGTGCATCAAAGTTAGCGGGTTCGTTCCCTATCCAGGAAAAATATTTATATGATGAATATTTGTATCTTTTTGTGTCTGGAAGTTATTCATATGTATCTAATTTTGATATTTCTAATACCTCTGTTTGTTTGAAGTTCGTAACACAAGTGCTTTCGACGACTTATCGCGGAGTCAGGTCAATATAAAAAATATTGCTTGGTTGACGATATAAAATTGCTCATGATAGGTCTATTTGATATTTTGACACCATAAATCTATCTTCATAAAACTTTTTCACTGATTAACCGGTATAAACTAGTTATCAGGAAATATGGCATATGCATATTTTTTGAGACTTAAGAGTGTTTGCATTAACAATATTAGAATGGATATGATAAAATAAAACAAGATAAACTCATAAAGACAGCTTTTATTAGTGATTCGTCAAAGCAATTTCAGTGACTGGGATGCTGCGTCCCATCCTTGCCAGGTGAATTTGAATTACACTGTTTCAGATAGATATACCGCCATATGTCGGTTCTGGTACCGGGCAAGATACTATTCCACTATGGCATAATCCCTCCGCTTTCCGTATATTATTCCTACAAATGTCGAAGACTACCATAAAACAGAAGCATTTCTTCCTTCAAAACAACATTACCCAAAGTTTTATACGGAATGAACCGCCGTAGTTCACTTATTCCCAGACAACTATTCCCATCCCGATTCCCCCAATCAGAAATTCTGATCAAGACAGTAAATCGGAAAGTTGTGTAATACGGACGCGTCGTAAAGATCGAGAGGGGGAATCTGCATAATCGCGCAAACCCACGGGAATTCATTATGTCGTCTGCATAAATAAATATATATTTGGACAACCCGGACCACCACAATGGACAATTTATTATTTAGATTCCGCCTTTGCTGTTAGGTTTTTTTTATGCAAATGGTCTTTGTGGCCCCGATTAATTGTTCGCTCTTTATTGAAAAGAAATGGACTCGTAATTGTGAGGTTATGAACTTTTACAAAGATGAAATTGGAAACGTTATGAATAGCACATTTTCAGGATAAAACATTTATTGATATTAATTTTTTTTTGTGTGACTTAGAACTTACACAATTCACGCTCTTAAAAAATATCCAGTTTTTGCAACATGTTGCGTGTTGGTTTTTATAGTACTTGTAAAGAGCTCGTTGAGCTATGTTAAATTGCTCTGCTAAGTTAACTTGAAATAGCTCAACGAGCTATGGAGAGGGCAGTTTTTGGAGTCTCTTTAAACTCCTATTTTCTAAATAGTTTTCACAGATCCAGATACCAATAAAATGAAAAACATCATTCAAATAAGCTTTTATTTGAAACCTGATACAATTAACAAAATTTTAAGTTTTTTTTAAGATGTCATTCAAGTCTGGATGCATAACCCGTTTACAATTACTCGTAAATCAATATCAAAATTCATTAAAATCAGTGATAAGTTACAAAACGAGAATCTACTATTCACAAAATTTATTGAAAAGACTATGTGACATTCAACAAGTGGTGTATCTGTAGAGTACTTAGAATAGTATCTCCTTCCCATTTACTCGGTGTCGTAAAATGCAACTGAGGTACCAGAACCAAGAGATTCTTATTTATCTTATACCGCACAGCTTAAGTACAATAAGGCGATTATAATAAGAGGTAACTGAGATACCGGAACCGTCAGATGGCGACTAATACATAACAGCATAGCTTAAGGGCGGAGATGAGCAGCAGCATTCCCACGGTGAAGCTACGCTTTGTGATTGTCACAACGCCTGTCAAGTGCAGCGTATAGAAGCAAATCTGAACATATTGCATTTGTATGTATTCGCTTTTAAAAACGTCCATATACCGATAAATCCCCAAGAACTTTTTCATTAACTAGTTACAACGGCAAAAGGCAAAGAACAAGAAAATTTTTAATTAAACTGGCTCGTCGTAGTGGGCCATTTTATTGGACACAAACAAGCCTCTAAACCGGGAGTTGCCTATCATCGGCTCCTTGTTTTATTCTATTTTTTGCAGCCCCGAGTGCATTTACACATTAAGATTTGATTAAATCGAACATGTTGGACGCCAAATTTGAATTCAGTATAAACATTTATTAGGAAATGGATTCTTTAATTAAATTTCAACGTAATTATTCAAATTATTGTAATTTTTGAAATAAAATTGGTGTGAATGGAAACTTTATGACCACTAGGTTCCTTAATAGTGGCTTGTGTAATGATCTTGCAGAAAACCAGTAAATTAAGTTTTAAGACCGGTTTGCCGTGCCGGCAGCCTAGTTTAGATTAGGCCTAATTTACATGTTAGGTGGCTCATGGTGCCGTAGAGTCATCAGTATTGTAAGTATAAACGAATTATGGAAGGAAGGAATCATAGGAAGTATCCTATATTGGAAATATTATTGTGTAACGTGTGGTACCCTCCAAATAGAATAGTAGTTCTCTTTGAACCAGGTGTCGTATGTGGCTACTTAGTTACCGGAACCGATAGATGGCGGTTGGCTTGCGAAGCCACGCTCTGCGATTGCCACCACGCTTGGCCAGCGCACATATTATGTTCAAATTCTTAGAGAGGTCTATGTCCAACAGCTGTCATGTTACGGCTGCTATAATGATGATGTTCTTTGATTTCTCTTTATTTAATTGAAATTTTGCGATTTGACAGTGCTTGTCATGGACCTTCTTTAATAAAGTATATTTTGTTTTATTGTTTTTGTTTAATATCTAAATGAGATACGATGTGTAGTATCGGAAGATTAAAATGGGGTTGAGCCCTGATTGCCGCAGACTATTTGTTTTAATTATGTAGACTTTTTACTGTGACGGGACAAATGGGTTTAGCAAGAATGCTTTTTTATGGACCCTTTTTTAAATTCTTGACTTTAAAGACCGTTTTACAAGACCTAGAACATTTGGTGGACAATACATTTTGTATTGTACAGTTTAGGGTTATTTTTATGTTTGTGACTATATTAGCATATTGAAGGTTTCGCTTAAGCTTTACTGTATAAGTATATAAGCAAGGTTATTAATCATATAAGTATTAATATAATCATTTTTTATTACTTTTAAGGATGTTGTAATAAACTAGACACGATTGTTTTATGTACCTAATTAATGTAAAAGTTAAAATCAACAACTAACAAAGGTAACTATGTATTGTACGAACACCCGTAAACACCGGTGTTCGTACAATACATAGGAAGTCGAAAAACTGAATAATATGATGTGATCCTTAGAGCGTAAGTTTGGCAACGGACGAGCAATGTCTCTATCATCATAAACTTGTAGTTAAACATAATTCTTATATAAATGTCATGTTAAAAAAAATAAAGAAATGAGCATACACCATCGCAGTTCTCTATTTCCAGATTATGGCGGCATACGCGCCGTACCCACACATAGTAACTTTAAACAACAAATAGCTGACGCTAATAGCAACACAATAACAACTCACATCAACTCTATATTGTCTGTGATACTTCAAAACCGCGTATAGCAATAGTTAATTAGGTTTTAATTTTACCTCTTGATATTGAAGTTTGAAGTTTATACCTATCCAGTCCAACAGCACAATGAAGAATATCAATAACAATAAGATTAGTAACACATGCTTAATGTAAGTTCTTCATGAATAAACAATTTACTAGGAAATATAAAGAAAATATCTGTATCTCGTTCATTTAAAATTTCAGTCTTTGCTCAGTAATCGCCTCGCCACTTCAACTCCCGGTTTGAATATGTCAAAATCATTTGGCCCACATATAGATTGTTTAGGTTTTTACTCGCTCGCCACAGAAAAGCATTCTGTCGATATATTCTGTGAGTTAAGGTTAAGGAAGATGGATTAAAGTATCGTGACTTTGCCGTTTGGATAATAAAATTGATTTATAAATATTATTCCCTATTTCCATATATTTCATATTATTTTTTTATATTATGAAGTTAGCAATCAGCAGTCATCAAACGCAGTCTATAGACGCTCGTGTCATCACAAAGATACCACTAGCGTGTCACTAATCTTGTGGAGGGAAGAGATACTATGTCACATATACCCAGTAATTTCACTGCCTCTCCCACCCTTCAAACCGGAACATAGCAATGCCAATACTGCAGGTGTTCTTGTTTTTAATTTAACGAAGGCATTGTTCGGAATGATATAAATATATTTCAGTAATTATATACTTAAGACAGAACAACGTCTGCTGGGTTCTCTAGCAGGTTTATAAAACAACTGATTTATGCATACAGCTGTACGTTGACACTTGAGCAGTCTTGAAACCCACCGTCTTTGTTTCAAGTCAAGTCTCAGACGCGGCATACAGATGAGTCAGACGTACATATGAAGCGCGTTATGAGCGTGAGGGCGGCGTGCTCTCGGCCAGCCCACCTGTGCTCGCCGCGCGGTTCCCAAGCAACTCGTTAAGTCGAGGGCTGCCCTGAGATAAATGCGGTAGAGTTATGAAAGTGATAGAACGACCAGTAAGACTAATATTTATGACTATAAATGAGTGAGACTTTTTAAATATTTTATTAAGCTTACAATTTTATTTCTTTGAGAGGTTTTATGCATAAAAAATGCTTGATTACATTTAAGATGATATTTACTAAAAAATTGGTTGCCTGTAAAGTCGGTATACGGGCGAAAGTTTCACGTGACAACGACTTTGAGTGGTAAAATAATTTTAATGTGAATATTCATTCGTATAGTAGGAATAAGGATGAAATAATAGTAACAATTTAAAACATATATTTATACAAAGAATTATATTTAAAACATTAATTTATACAAAGAATCCCGCACTGAATTTTATATTAACAAAATTTTATTTTTACCTTTACACATACATACGTATTTATATACAAATATACATACAATAACTTGCAATACATTTGCGTAACACACGTCACAATGAGAGAGAGTGAGAGGGACGCGTGCCTCTCACTCGCTCTCATTGTGAGCGCATAACGTGAGCGGAGCGTAACGCAGTTTCTTGAAGTGTCACCCGGCAAACCAATTTATAAGACGTTGTCACGTCAAAAAACTTATCTCAGGTATCACCTTATATTGCTGATGGTAAATGACGTAGTTGATGTGCTTAAACAAACTAAATGTTTACTTTATGCTTACGATCTAAAATTATATGCACAAGTCAAAGATAAGGCATATGGTTTACTGATACAGGAGGAATTATTATATAAGTGGTATATTAGTATTAGTATATTAATGCTTTATATAAGTGGAGTAACGAGAATGGCATAGAGTCTCAACAAATACGAATACACGTTAGGCAGCCTAGTGATTGGCCGCACAGACATTTAACGAACATATCTCCTGTTTTCAACTCAACGTCGTTGTTTTAGTCGTTTAGGATTTGTATTACCGAACTCGCGCCATTTCCAGAGTTCAAGTATCTCCAAGAACCTTTTTATTAGTCTAGTGTGAATTTTATGAATTTAGTGCTTGTATTTGGAATCCACACGCGGCAAAGGATAGACAAATGTTTGTAAAAGTTTAGAATGATTTTGTTCGCTGCTTTCATAAAAGGGTATACGGCTATTATCCCTTTATACGCACTCCTTATGTCTTACCCGAATTTCGACGTATTTGTCGAATAGTTTTGCCCATATTTCTCTCACAAGACTTTCAGATTTTTTAAAATGAGTTGAAAGTTTAATTTGTCCTCTCAATAGTATTTGGGTTCGACCAACAAAGATGTATTGTGATCAATCAATACAACTTACTTATGAACAACTGCTTGGTATTTAAGACGCCGGCATATCGAGTACTTTACGCGTCCACATATTTCTAAACTCTATGGTCGGTGTCCGTATAGGACGTTATTTGTCTGTACGTAGATTAGTATAAGCGTCCTGGCTCGGCCACACCTGCGTCCGACAACCCTTAAACAAGGGCTGCCTCTTAACTGCCGGGAAGGGTTCCCAAGTGATGGGTCAGCAACGGGTTTCAGTTTAGGAACCTTTCTTTATGTGCTTTCTTCGTAAACTTCACTGTTTAATCAGGCTACGTGAATAATGGGTTTTCGAAGTTTCAAGTTGGATTGGGGTCAGGTCAATCTTGAAGGTTAGAATTAAAGCACAGTCGAATTTACTTTTTTAGTAAATGTGTATTAATTTTACTGATTCATGTATAATGTATATTTTCTTTGTTAATTCATGACATCAGCGTTATATTTTGGTATATCAAATTTTCAAAGCTTATAGTAAGTACGATAAGATAGACCTCATGCAACAGTCGCCTACATGGGTACTCTACACTTTCACTTAAAAACTACCACCAAATAGCAGTAGACAAGGGCAGAAGAGGTTGAAAAATAAGCATACAGACTGTTTAATAGTAAGCGTTACCATAGTTTAAGTGTACCAAAGTAAAAAAATGCACTCGTCAAAATTCATCGAAAACTGGTCGGGGATCGTCGCGACGGGGATGCTGCTGCCCATACCCACCTTGCTTTATTTAATCTGCACTGTTTCGGGTGAATATAACGCCTGTCGGCTCAGCTACCTCAGTCTACAATTATGACATGAGTTAGACCTCGTACAAAGATTCTCTACATTGTTATCTCACTCATACGTAATTCTACAACCAAATATAAGTGTTCGCATTGCTGTATTCTGGGTTAAAGTTAAAGAGTAAAACAGGCAGTGACATTACTGAGTAATGTGACATAAGTATTATCAAGTCACAAAGTTGGCAACAAGCTGGTGCAATCCTTGTGGTATAACGAGCATCTATGCATACGCTGCACTGAGGCTTACTATCACTTGGACTTTATGTTTATGCTTATGTATACCTGGTTTAATAAAAAAAACGACATCTGTCACAAAGAGAGGTATTTTTTTACTCTGCCACTACTAAAGTGCCGCTAAGGTAGCATTAATAATATGAATAACTGTACAATAATAACAAGTAATAGTCAGAATAATTATTTTTATTCAGTGGTTATATGAGGGGGCGGTCACAGGTGGGCTTAATAATAATAATGGTAATATTCTACAGTGTCAGCTTATAGGGGAGGAAAATTTAGCAACAGAGAACAGCAAAACAGTGAAAAGATAAATACTTGGCGTAGAAAAGAACTGCATGGCCGACACTTTCATGACTTTCAACAATCACATATTGAAATGGAGGCATTAAATAAATGGCTTAAGTTAGGTGCATTTTTTTCCGAAGCAGAAGGTTTTTTATAAAGCAATTCAGGGCCAGGTTATTAATATAAGAAATTATAAAAAAATAAATATCTAACGACTCAAAACTCACTACTGACAAATGTAGAAAATACAATAGACAATCCAAAATTATCCAACACAAACCAAGCGCCTGTTCCAGCCTCACCCAAACGGACTATACTCACTGCCATAACTTTTCTTAAATATCGGCAAAGACCGCGCGTATCTGATTGTTAAGCAAAAACCGTAAAGGAATATTGTGGAATTCACAGGCATCCCAAGCGTTAGACGCTCTCATGACCTGAGGGATCTCTTGTGGCTGTCTGTGGCGCGTGGTCTAAAAAGACAAAATGATTTTTATGATGAATAAGAGACACACTTATAGAGTAAAGAAAGAGAAGAAGATATGAGCATTCCTGCGAAGGCGAATGGGTTTAGGGTTTTTTTACTATTAATATTCTATCTATTCTCAATTCTTTCTCAATTCGATTAGACCATTTATAATGACGGTGTTGAAATGGAATGCAACCAATATTAGTTCCTGTCTATTTTTGTCGTTATGAGATGTCACTGTCACTCAACTTGTGAAACTATTGTAAGAACTTTTTTGTTGAATAAAACTACTACGATTAAATTCACGCTAAAAATATTCCTTATTTATTTATTTCCTACAGACGATAATATTTTATGATTTGCACTTAATATGTAACATGTTGTAACAAAAGCTGATGTCTTGTGGCATTTGGGGTCGTCGTCGTTCGTGGTACGTATACAATGAGCTGAAATAGTGAACAAAATGGCCACCAGGCGTCTCCACCGGCGCAAACAATAATTAGTTAAGTCTGCCGTGATTACGTATGGGATATATGTGAAAAACATTGACAATGCAAATTTTGTCATAAATCTACTGTAGAGAAAATGAAAACAGTAATGAAAGTTCTGTCAAATCACCAAAATCGTACTGAACAAATCGTGCAATCGTGCATCCTGACTGCACTTATCTTCATACTTCGGAATTAGAATAAAGAAGAAAATCTATTTTTGGCTACTGGAGGATTACCTCGCGTGTTATTGGGCAGGCATGCCGCCAGTGGTTAATGTAGAAAATATTAGTAATTTTTGAATTGGGGCATCACCAATTTATATGGCGCAGCCACCGTCACTATCACATCTGCTGCGACCTGTCACGTACCGTTGCCGCCACCACCACCACCGCTACCACTATTTGAGGCTCGAGGCGTAGTTGCTGTACCTACTGCCGTTTACATAGCTCTTCATCCTTCAAACCCACCAGATTTTTCTTTTGTTTAACCACCGCCGCCTTTGCCGGCAATGAAAGAGAGCATTCTCTTACTGCTTGACTGGTAGTAGAAAAGGTATGAGCTCCTGATCCGTTCTTTCCGAGCCGCTGTTACCGTAACCTGCTCCTTCCATGGTAATAGTGTCATTTCACCCTCAATCCTACCCAAATTTCTAATATTCCTTCTAGCACCTATCTTTATTTTCACTTGCCGTCAATCTAAGGTCTGTCGTGTTGAAGGAGGCGTGGCTGGAGGCGACTCCAGCCTATCAGCCTCCAGCCTCCAGCCTCCAGGCTAAGAAAAAGGAGAGATATAAAGCGAAAAAGTATCGTGAGAAAAATATAGTTACGCAAAAAAAGAAGCAATAAAATATTAATTTGGAAGGAGGTTTTTTAATAACTTTCGGGATAATATTTAGCTGTTTTGGAAGTTGGTACGTCTAGCAAGGGTAAAGTCCTCTTCTTCTCAGTTTAACATTATACACACCGGGTGAAACTGTGAAAAAGCGAACAATAAGCGAAGGGAAGAATATAACGAGTATGAAAAAATATGTTAGAAAGAAACGACGCAGAAAATGACAAAGAAAGACATAAGAGAGATATGTGATGATTATGATTCTGAGTGCACTTAAATGTATGATCGCTGTACTATGAAGGTTCCAGGGTTTTATAGAGTGACTGCAGAGAGTATTACTTTCCAATCTGTGCTGCAGTACAAGCAAAGTAATAATAAGATAATACTAATAAGAAAGAGAACGAATCTGATTACAAAATTAATTGATTTTCGTACAGAAATAATGCTAAATAATAATATATCTTTTTCAAGAATTTAAATACAAAACGAAACCTCGTCTGTAATTCGAGATATGTAAGAAGTCCAAGAATAATGAAATAAAACATATAAAAACAAAAAATACGAAATTCGAACAAAACCTTACTTACAGTTACCACAAGGTGTAGTTCAAGTTTAAGCAAATCAAGGTTCTGACAGACAACTTTATAAACTGTCCTCAACCTATTACGTGCACTAGGTTAGGAAAATACAATCCTGATAAACTTCGAAAGCTGAAAGTATGATTAAATGATATCGAAACACCCAAGCACATATTACGTAGTAAGCCTAAGTTGCTCGACAATATCACGCTGTATTAAAATCAAACGCCGACACAAAAAAATCACGTAAAAGTTTAAAAAGGAAAATTAAAATTACGAGAGGCAACGACGAACAAAACCTCGTTATAAAATATATCAGAGGGTATATACCCAAATTAAAAAAAAATCTACTAAATAATAAATAGTGCTCAACAAGATATTGTTGCTGAAGACTCGGTCAAAACGAAGAACACAAGTTACTTTGTTAACAAATATGAAGGATGTGACCGTCAAACCTTCGTCACTCCGATTTTTATATGCCAATGTTCCAAAAAAAACGTTCACTTAGTAAATTTGATGAAATAAAATGCATACTGAAAACTAAATCATCTACCGCACATATTTAAATTCTAGTGGAATCAGGTTACATCCAATATAGAAGCCCAAAAGTATAGTTTATCTAATTATTTATCAGCACACGTACAACTTTCAAACAGACAGCAAAAGGGGTGGAGTCTACTTCTACGTGCACCACGGAATTAATTTTGAAGTAATAAAAATGTAATAAAAATATTATCTAATAAAGTTTGCTTTTGTAGTTACTAAAACGAAATTTTAATTTTTATGAAAAAGCTCTATTTCTTAATTTCAATTATATGTAAAAGGAAAACAGTTTTGAATTCACATATTTTTATTGACTTTAATTATACAAGACGGCATAAATAAACCCACAAATACAAAAAAGAATACAAAAAAGACTTTAAAAATGAACAGATTTGGTATTTCTTCTGTGTAAGTTGGGACTCTTTCGAATGAGCCCCCAAATGTAGTCACCCATCATATTTTCATTATATTGTCCTTGATAACGCTTTTCGAAGTTCATTATATCCTGGTGGAAACGTTCCCCTTGCTCTTCTGAATATGCACCTAAGTTGTCTTTAAATCTATCCAAATGAGCATGTAGCATGTGGACTTTCAAAGACATTCTGCAACCCATAACTTTGAAGTTGTGAAGCATATCAGTAATAAGCTCCGTGTAATTTTCTGCCTTTCTATTGCCAAGAAAGCCATGAATCACTGCTTTAAGGCTGAGCCACGCTTGTTTTTCGTGCGTACTGAGGAGCTGTAGGAATTGTTCACTGGCCATTATTTTCTTTATTTGTGGACCGATGAAAATACCAGCTTTAATTTTAGCCTCTGACAATTTCGGGAAAAATGATTTTAAATATTGAAAGGCCTCAGAGTCTTGACGCAGAGCCTTTACGAACTGCTTGATCAGACCTAATTTAATGTGCAATAGAGGCATTAAAATATGATCGGGCTTCACGATTGGTTCATTTTTGACATTATGTTGTCCTATTTGAAACTCGCTCCGTTGTGTCCATGAGTGCTGCTGGTAGTGAAGTGCATCGGCTCTACTATCCCATAAGCAAATGTAACACGGATATTTAGTGTACCCGCCTTGCATTCCCATCAGAAATCCAACTATTTTAAAATCCCCTATCACTGGCCAGGCGTACTCTTCATATTTTAAAACTTGAAGCACCATTTTAACGCTCTCGTAATTTTCTTTTAGCATTACAGAATGAGCAAGGGGAAGAGATGGAATTATATTTCCATTATGTAGAAGAACTGCCTTTAAGCTTCTTGTAGAGCTGTCGATGAAAAGACGCCATTCAGAAGACATGCAAGGGATTCCGATTGCTTCAAACAAACCTTTCACATCATTGCAATAACAAAGTCCGTCTTCTTTTGTAAAGAATCCAGAAAATGTTTTATGACGTTTTCTTTGGTCACTTATTTTAACATCGTTCTTGAGCAAATTCCACTGTTTTAGTCGTGAAGCTAATATTTCTGCTTTAAGTTTAGGTAGATTTAAATCTCTTACTAAGTCATCAAACTCTTCTGAATTAATAAGATGTGGTTCAACAGACGGTGATGTGATCACGAACTCGCTGTCTCCGCTATTACTAGATATTTGTTATAGCGGTAACTGCTCTTCTGCCTTCTGCTTTGGGTTCGAAGGCACAGGGAAATTTTCACTGTGGGGTACTGGAGCAGACGTTGATGGTAGGTTTGGGTATTCAATCTTTTTAGCATTTTTACCAGCGCGACGCTTACTTGGATTTACTACACAAAAATAGCAATCATGGATATGGTCAGTTGGTTCCCTCCATATTCTTGGTACTGCAAACTTCATACTTTTTTTTTCTCCTCGGTACCAGGCTGGAAAAAAAATAACATTATTCAATAACGAATGACACATCTAATGTATGTGTCAGAATAGGTATAGTTATATATATAAATTTTAATGAAAAGTATGATGTATTTTCTTACCCTCTAAAGTGTTTTTGCAGCTACTACATGAGAAATGAGGTGCCCATGCTTTATCTTGACTTCGTACGGGTAAATTAAAATAAGCTTCATAGGCTTCACAAAGTCTCGTATTTGACGACAAACAAATTTTTTTGGCTCTCACTTTAATGAATTCGCCGCAAATATAACAAAAAGAGTCCACGGAATTTTTGCACTTTTTGGAAGACATTTTAGGCCTCACGACACATAAATACGTTATTCCTTTGCAAAGCGCACGCGCACACTGCCGTTGACAGTATGTCACTCCCGCTTCACACCTACAGCCCCCCCTGCCCCTCTCCGGTATCTTATATGCAACGGCTCCTAAAAAAACTGCTAAAATACTATAATATTCGTTTTACATTGTGTAAAGGTACAAAAGCAAACTTTATTTTTTATAAATGGAGTTTTTGCTTTTTTTTCGATGTATATAATCAGAAAATATTTACTAAATAACAGACTCAAAGAAAAATATTTTTTTTGTTGACTTGTGTTATTGGCACATATTTTAAACAAACGATTAACTCTTCAAACTTAACAAAATAGTAACAGTTATACAGTAAAAGTAATTTAAAAATTTACATCATCTAATATCTATGCAAAAATATAAACTTGACAAAATAACAAATAGAAATAAAAGCAATAGATTTCGTCTAAATAACAATATGAACTAAAAGTAGTAAAATCAACTGTATTTTAATTGATGAACGAAATAAAAAAATATAAAAGAATATGTCATGTAAATGCTTATATATTTATGAGTATATGTATTCATGTGAATATATATGTATGTGTGTGTGCATGTATGTATATATATGAAATATAATATAACTACGTATACATACATACTTTGTTTAGTATTTCAATATAATATAAATCAAAATGTAACTGCAGGCAACTCCACTGCTTTCTTAGTGCGTACTCGAATCGTCAATGTCACGGACGGTGGATGCAAAAACATTCGTTGTGACATTTTTTAAATTTACCTGCATTATTTGTGCTGATCAAGTTGAACATCGAGCATCGGTTGTGTTGCGCTGCGCCGATGAACTAGCTAATGTATTACAAATTTGTTAAATTATCTCATTTTAAGTGAACATAATATACATTTATTTAATAAATATAAGTTCTTATGAGAAAAATAACTGTCTTTAAAGGTTGCGAATGACACTAAAGAGTCTGGGACGTACTAGTGCATGGCCAAATAGTGCCTCGCAAAAGGCGTGCTCGCTTATGATAAGATTTTGATGAAAGGAGTTGTGGAAGATTATTTCTATTTATGGAGAGAGTGATCGTGTGATTCAGGCATTAAAATCTCTTTACAAGGATCTTTATTTCACATAACTATCCATTATATCTATACCTTAGCTACCGCCTCTCTTCATAATATACTACGTACATCTTCTAACTATACCACACTTCCCATCAGGGAAGTGGCAGAAACTCATCTGGCATCGCGTATATTCGCGCGAGCATACATCATGCGAAAGTGTTCCGTTTGAGAGTGTTCCCATTAGCTGGGTTCTAGAGTGTCACTCGTTTCCAATGGAACTTGAGCGCAGTTCAGATTTATTGCCCCAAGTTCAGTTCGCGCCTCGCCTAGCGTGTGTTCGGCTGTAGGAAGCAGCTGTAGTTCTATGGATGCGGTATCTGGTTGATCTCATAGCTGGTTTTACTGGTTAAGTTGGACCTCTGCTGTTAGTTAAGGTATACCTGAAGATATATTTATAAGGACCGGTAGTAAGCTACTTGCATTAAATGCAACCAAGGATCAGTTTAAATAAAACAACCTATTTACGGCATTAAACCGATTTTTATATCTTTTGTTTGACGCTGTCGCTGATGATTGAAAAATTTAAAAGAACTCCATAAATCCTGACACAATATCTTTGCCAACCTTGTAAATAGAATCATCATCATCTTAAATAGAATCGCAATCATAATCATTAACATCATCATCATACCAGCTATTGGAAGTCCACTGCTGCACATAAGCCTCTCCAAGAAAGGAGAATTTTTACCCGTAATTGCCGGGCTGGGCAAGCGTGTTGGTAAGCAAACGCGACTAGGATGCTGCTGCCCATCCCTACCCTGTGCATTTGAGCTGCTCTGTTTCGGATGAATGTACCGCCGTGTATCGGTTCTGGTACCTTAGTCACCTGGTGCAGTGGTGCAGTGGAAGGTACTTTTCTATTCTGCCGGTACCTCACGGCAAAGTCACCGTTAAATTAAAAGAAATGTTTGAACAAACAAAACAAAACCAAAGTCCTTAATATATGTATTTATATGTAGATTCCAATCAAACAATATCTTTATTCAAACAAGCCTATAACAAAACTATTCTTTTATCGGCTTTAAAACATAGTCTATTTATTATATAAATAGTTTTAGATATAAATTCGTTTTAAATATATTTTTTTATATATTTTTTAAGACTCCTCTTAGTAATGACAAAATATTGTCTTAAAATCGTTAAAAAAGTAGTTTTATTATAAGTCACATCGTGTAAATATTAGTTAATATAATGAGTTTATTATAGCCATATAAATCATCAAAATAATGTGTTTTCTATAAATCTTCTCTTTTCCTCTCCTAGGTCTCGAAGTAATGTTTGTAGCGGGTTCATTGCGTGAGACACCGGAACGAAATGCCACATCCATTTCAGTAGAAATCCCTCCAACTTTTGCCAAAGGATACGCCAGCCGTTTATGTGAGTTGCTAATTACTCGGCCAACATTCCTGCGTCGGGCCTTTGAGGCGCTCGGAGTGATTATAATGTAATTAGCTGTAGCTATTATACGAGCTTGTCATTGTTCAACTAGTCGGTTTTGTGGGTAACCAACCGCCTCCAAGTTTCTAGTCTTGCGAGGGATTGTGATTTGCTATGAGAAATGGTCTAAGTGCTTCGCTTTTGTTAATAAGTAAGCTATGGTAGGCCGTGAGGTACTAGGTGTAGTAGGTGGCGGCTAAGGTTTCAGAATCGACGGTTGGCGGTATATCCATCCACAACAGTGTAGGTCAAATGCACAGGGCAGGGATGAGCAGCAGTATCCCCGTCGCAAAAGCTGCACTCTGCAATTGCTAACGCGTTTGCCTAGCGCGGCAATTATGGGCAAAATTCTCCTTTTCTTGGGGACGTATATATCCAGCTATATAGACTTCCAATGGCTGGTATGATGATGATAATGGTGAATATTTGACTGTATTTTGTTCAGAAGGTACAAGTACATAGATTAATCCACTAGTAATGTAAACAAGAAAATGTACATAAAAAGAAGGTATGTATGAAGAAATAATGTTTTCTTTAGAATAGGTTAGTTTTATTTTTCCATGTTGATATGATCGATATCAACAATAGTTTATGATAGATTTGGTGTAAGCTTCATTCAGAGAGATATTTCTATTTAGATCTATAGTCAGTGATAGTCTATCCATTCATATTGTAGTATCTTCCATTGCGCTTGCCCGTCTGTAGTCTATATTCGAGAGCTTTAAATTCGTATAGGTAAATGGTTCTTCTTTGTAATCAAAGGTTGTATGCATAGCAGTCTTCTCATAGTTGTTTTTCGATTTGAAGGGTGAAAGTACTGGAAGGGTGGAAGTACTAGTAAGGACAGTGAAATTACTGGGTAATGCAATTTCTTCATAACGTCATATCTTCAAGTCACAAGGTTTGCAATGCGCTATAGATATCTATGTGATAAGATATGATGATACAAGCGTCTATACGACCGTATACGTTCGTCGACTAAGTCATATAAAAGTTATGACGTCTTCAAACCGTATAATGGATCTTGCTCAATTTAAAGAAGAAATGCGATCTCCATTATAATTTCACCTACACTGTCGCGTAAACCATTATGTGTTTCCGAGGCTTTTAAGTTGAATTAATTGTTCTAATGCTTTCTTGTGTATATCGTTAACTTAATTGTTTATACGCAGATAGTAAATTAATAGATAAATGTTTCAAGTGAAATTATCTAAAACATTACCTAGTTCTTTTTATTATGTATTCAACTAGGATCATGGATATATGGTTCATATATATTAGTGTTAGAACTTTTCAGTTTCAAAATTGACTGGGGTAATTTAGTTGTACATCCATTAATACTTTATAAAACTAATTTTTAAGTAAAGTAGCTTAAATTAAATAAAAGAAATTATACACTTGTCATATTGATATGAAGGCTGAAATATTGTAGAATTTTCACCCTCCCACTTAATGTTCAACTCCTATCTTTTTTTAGTCAGACCAAATTAAACTAGACAATAACAGACCAATCTAACACACACATAGCTAGATGTTACGCAACCTACTACAGTACCTGCCCGCGACACTGGCGCCATAAATCGCAGCCACTTGCAACTGTCGTCGAAGCTCCAATATACGAGAGTTATAGGCCAGGAAATTAATTCTGTCGGCGCAAGTAGGGTTACGGGAACCGCACGGTGTGTTCGCCGCTCTGACGCGTGGGATATTGGGTTTTTATTTACACACACTGCGGTGTGCCGGTTATTCTTATAATGAAAATAGACAAACATAATCTTAATAAGTATATAAGTTGTAAGTTACGTCGCTGTTAGCCCCATAACCTTCTCGTCACTCATGTCAGCGGAATCTTATAAATCTTTATATCATCATCATTGGTGGGATGTAGGTTTTAAAAGGATACTTTTTAATATTTTGAGTGCTCACGCAGGTCAGAATCGCTAAGCGTACCTTAGCGACGGGAATATATAAATAACATAACTCACGGAACATCTCATACGCTGACCCGACTTCGTGATAATCGCTTAAAGCACTTGTATTAAGGACAAAAGACAACAGAGGATTTACAAATACACTTGAGACTTGTTTATAGGTTTTAAATATACGAATATTCAAAATCTATAATCAAGAAATAAGATTATATACACCGGCATACGTTATTTGCTATATAACTAAACTTTTCTTAAATTTGGTTAACCCTTCGTACCTTTAGTATCTCTTTTAAGTGAGAAACAAGATTTTTCACTGTACTTATCATTTAGTACCGCGTATTGAATTATAGTCTTTACAATAAGAAAAATGGCAGCCACCCTACCAGCTGCGACAAAACGAAATTGAATTTTTCTATAAGCAGCTTAGATACCAGACCTGGTGAAATAATAACTGTACCACGTTTTGTTGTTCGGCTTTGTGTTTGTTCATACAATAATAAATAATTTGTAAATCGTAAATCGAGCATATCATATGTGTTTTGGTTGAATGTTATTCATAGAATTCAACAAAATATTATATCTAATTGAAAAAAATGTGAAATGTGAAAATGTGAAATTAATAAAAATAATGAAGATATTTGTGTTTGCGTGTTTAATACGCGTATTAAGGTAGAGTATATTTGTGATTCCTCTGTTGTCTGATGTCTATAATACAAGTGTTTTAAGAGACTTGTCAGCGATAACATATGGCAGCGAAACGTGGTCTCTTACCTTTGCTTTTTTCAGCAAACTCAAAATAGCTTAACGGGCTTTGGAGAGGTTCGAATGATCGAAGTCTCTTTGCACGATTGAATCATGAATGTTGAGATTCGTAACAGAACCAAAGTTACCGGCTTTGCCTGGGGGATTAGTAAGTTGAAGTGGCGGTGGGCATTTGTTGTTCCTCATATGTTATCATATCAGCCATAGAAAATCCATTGTTGGATATAGGCCTCCCCAAGATAGGGGGATCAATATTACAAGTTGAAACCATATTATTTTTACCTTGACGTCGTATTGTAGTCGGTGCACCAATTCATATTTTAGGTCTACTATAAATGTCCTGTTCCTGTATGCCTGGTTCAAGGCTTCTCTCTTTTAGGTTATTTACTACCATATGCATCAGTAATGGTCGCTTCCTTAGTCAGTCTCGCAGGCCTTTGTGGCGGGCTGAAAGGACTCGTCGGGGAGTCTCCGACTTGTGGCTACAGTTGTTAATACGATGTAGCTGTCCTTTGTCTTTATAGGAAATGTTTGTAGAATATCCTCTCCTCCTAGTCCATCCATTATTCGTTACAATTTCTATACGAATTTGAACATGAAACCGTTCTAAATAAAGCGAAAGCTAAGCATTTGGTAATGTTTAAATTGTAGTGGTACTCGAGTGATTAAGTAATTCCACTACCTTTCAAACCAAAACACAGCAATGCGACCACTTTTACATTACGACAGTAATAAGTGAAAGTAAGGTACCAACGCAGATGACCTTCGTGTGAGGTATACATATATTCTATGAATACATATTCCAATAAATCTATGAATCTGAAAAGTTGCATAATTCTATCAACACGCCGAGAACAGTGCGTAACGATCAGGTAAACAGATAATCTTAGGCCTATGCGAGGTCGTGTAGCAGTGATATTAGGTATCGGAGCATAAATCGCAGTAACCGCGTGCCGCCCCGTCCTGATACGAGCAGGCCGGAGCAGCGATTATTCGGAGCGGTCACGAAAATTGCCGCCTATGCTTCTTTGGTTCGCGATATTATTACTATACCTTATTATAATCAATTCACACGTCATTTCATAAATTTACTTGATTCCGTGGTAAGTCCGGTACTTCCACATTAACTTTTAGTGTGTCAAATTTCATGTTCAAACGTTTGCACAATTTCTTTAAAATAAGATATATATTTTCGGAGTTTTTAGCGCGATCGAATCAGGAATGATGAGATTCGTAACAGAACCAAAGTTATCGACATTGCCCAGCGGATTAGTAAGTTAAAGTGGCATTGAGCAGGAAATTTAGTACGCATAACCGATGGCCGATGGAGTCGTAAGGTTCTGGAATGGAGACCATGTAAAGGCCAGCGCAGCGTAGAGCGTCTACCCGAAAGATGGACCGACGATCTGACTAAAACCGCAGGATCGCGCTGGACACAGGCCGCATACAACCGGTCCTATTGGAGACTACTTGGAAAGGCCTATGCCCAGCAGTGAACGTCTTATGGATGATGATGATGATAAAAATAAAAAATAACTTAAAAACATGGCCCACGCTTTTAAAATTAAAAAAAACTGTGATACAATCTTGAAATATGTACAGTACATGTAAAATATATATGTTATAAATAATTAAATTGGCTACAATACTACGTTCTAGAATCGAAGTAATCATTTAAATATCTGAACGACCGCGCGCATCGGATTGATAGGGGAAGCACATTCCATAAACAAACAGCTATAACCGGGAAGGATTTACTGTAGAATGCTGTGGAATGCACCAGATTTCTAAGCGTTAAATACATATTTTACTCAAGAAAGACATATATTCACAAACATAAATGTTTGTTCTGGTAGGAATTAAATTGAACCTTTGGCTCATCAGACAGTGATATATCGCCATCGGGCCCGTCATGTACATAGCCAACACTGACGATTCATACCAAAACAAATAATAGGACACGTCAGGACCGGACTCATTATTAACAGGCTTGATCGAAATTACCTGCTTACTTATTCACTTAGAACGCGCATAGTTCGGGTGAGAGAGTCTAATGTATTCCGGGGCCACTTAAATAGTAGGTGTGTAAAGGCACCTGTTAATATATAATGATATGAAACGGACTATACTTGTAGCAAAACACCTGCCTGTCTTTGAAATTAATTACCTATTTTTTACTATCACTCACTTTATCTGCTTTTATTGAAACAGGACATTTACTATTGACTCAATAAAATGGGAAACAGCTTTGAAAAATTAATAATCAAAATCTATGTTCATCTTCGTCGTAAATAAAACGTTCACTGCTTGACACAGGCCTTTCGAAGAAAGGGAGAATTTGCCTGTAATTACCGCGTTGGACAAGCGTGGTGGTAATGTGGTAATGGTGGTAAACGAGCGAAGCTTCGCGACGTGAATGTTTGCCCAGTCGCATTTGAGCTACACTGCTTTGAATGAATATATCCCGCCATCTTTCGCTTCCGTTATTTTAGTAGTCTCTTCCGACACCTGGTCCGGGGAGGTAATAATCCCTGCCGGTATATTATTTTAATTAATATGAATACCTGTATATTGCCATCATTACCCTGCGCAAGGCAAGCTTGGAAGTACACGCGTCAAGCTGAGTAAAAAATCAGATAGTGTCAAAGAGGGATGGAAAGAAGTATGTTAAAAATTAAAAGAATTCACATAATACCCTACATTACCGTCCGAAAAAAGGCCAATATAATTAATGCCCCGAAATACTACAAAAAACTGAAGCTAATAGAAATAATAATTAAATCCAATTACATCTCATACATTAATCTAATTCAGTAATAAATCGCTAGAAACACTTATTTTTCGAACATATCAGACAACAGAGGAATCATAAATATATTATTTAAATACATATATTACATGAGGACATTATACAAAAGGTTGTCCAGGTCCAAGTTGTTCACCAAAGATATCACTTACGCGTTGCCAACCTTGTAAACGTCTATAGGCTGCAGTGCCGCTTACTATTACGCGGATTGTATGCTTGTATGTCGACCTGGACTAAGAACAAACAATTTTACACTCAGATACAGAACAAACATTACCGGTACCTCAGTTACATCTTACGGCTCATAGTGAAAAGCCAAATCTATCCCACGGGAATATATTTTCGGTGTACAAATCAAACTAGGGTGGCCTATGTGTTATTCCAGACTTTTGATAATCTTTGTGCCAACTTTTTTCCAAGTATTTACTTTTTCCAAGGTAAAAGATTAAAAAACGACGGGCCCGATGGCACTGATGGTCCTATTTTGAGCGCTAAGTGTCATGAGTTCGATCCCCACTCAGTACAATAATTTATATGATTAATACTTAAGTTTTTCTGTGTCTGGATGTGAAATACGTATTTAAGTATTATATATGTGATTCTCTGTTGTCTGATATCCGGAACTCAAGTGCTTAAGGAAACTTATCCCGGAGCTGGTGAAAGTATGAGATTTTGATTGAATGATTACAAAATAATAGCCATCCTATTTATTGTATACTATCACGACTTCGTAACATACGGTTTAACATAAACTAGTTATGTCATAGTCAATGGTATCAAGAAAAGAGCCTGTAAGATTTTAGTGCGTTGGTATATGGCCTACGTGCCTGATTAGAACGACCGTGACACGACTAGGGCGTGGTTGCAACATGTAGTGGGCTAGATTGCCGACGACAAGCCTGTGTCAAGACCATATCGAGACCACAAAATCTGACAAGTACTGTATTAATATTCAGATTAAAACCTACTTATTTACAAACATCAAGAAGAAGGTCCGTGACAGGCTCGATGGCTCTGTTGGCAGTGAAATTAACTGGGGCGCCAAGGGTCGTCAAGAGAATTGAACACCTGAAAAGAAACAACAAAAACTCCATCGAAATCAGAAATGTACCCAAACTATAAAATGGGTCTGAACTGTATAATATGATTATATCCTTAATGAAA